>JABAKD010000028.1:10485740-10750740 GCA_012845835.1 Undaria pinnatifida
CCCCCCCCCCCCCCCCCCCCGCCCCCACCCCCCCCCCCCCCCCCCCCCCCCGCCCCCAATAATATACTGGTGCCAAACCGTCAGATTTATGCCCCTCGAAAGGATTTATAGCTATACATGCACAAATGCCCCTCCCCCCCCCCCCCCCCCCCCCCCGCCCCCCTCCAAACCCGCTCGCTTTTGATCAAAACCAGGCCCCCCCTTTCCCTTCACAGCTGTCAGATTTTGTCCCCCTCAGAAACGGGTTTTATAGTTTCCGCGCACAGACTGACTAAAATCATCCTGTTGACCCTGATAGCTACACTGTAGCTGTAAGGGGAGTCGCCGACCTATATCCTTAATGAGGACACACAACCCGTAATGCGCGCGATCGGAGTATCACACACAGCTTGCAAAGATGAGTTTCGACGAAATCTTCGATCTCACAGCTGGAGTGTATTTTAATTTTTATAATATATATAGATAGATACAGACAGATAGATATAGATAGATGTATTGACGCGTGCTACGATAGAGGTGCAGAGTTGACTATTTGCTCGTACCAATGTCTGATATATGTAACCGTAAAGTATCTACGAAGATCATAATATGAAATTTCGTTTTCAGGGAGTTGCGATATTCTTGTCTTCGGCATGTCGGATGAATTGTGAACTTGCAGACGTTTAGGTGCCCTTCCTTCTTCATAAGGTAAGCTACCTCTTTTTGTCTGAAATGGTTTCTGAAGGGCGGGGCTCCTTAACCCCTTTAGAGCCCCCGAACCCCTCCCTACACTACATCCAAGTAATTTTGTCCCCAAAAACGGGTTTCCGTTGTAAAGGGGTTAACCCCAAATCGTCGGAAATTGGCCATATATATATATATATATATATTTTTGTGGCATGATGGTTCTCGTCGTGTACGTACGTAGGCCATGGGATTTTTTCATCCGGTACATGGCATTTTTTTTTTTTTCTCCTATCAAATCAGTTTTGTTGGGAGAGAAAGATAGAGTCTTAAGCTCCCAATTCTGAGGTAACCTCGGAAAAAAGAAAAGGGGTGCACCCTCTATCGTAGCGCGCGTCTTTTTTTTTTACTACTTATTAGACCGTAGGTTTGTTCATGGGGCTGTGCTTTCAGTTTTTACTCAGAAAAAAAATGTCTGTTTTTGGGGGCTAAGGTATAGAGTCATCCCATGCCATGCCGGGGGTGCAGCAGATTCTAAGAATTTTCCGGGCTCTTAACGTGAGGAGCTGGATATCTCACCCAGACCGGAGCACGACTTCGAAGACAGTTCGTTCGTTTTCGCGAAGCGTGCTACGACAGAGGTGCACCACATTTTCTTCTTAATACTACCCTTCACTTTAGGAGCTTAAGGCCTCTTTCTCTCCCAAAAAAAACTGATTTGTCAGGAGAAGAAAAAAAAACTGTTATGTGCCGGATGAAAAAATCCCATGGCGTACGTACGTACACGGCGAGAATCATCATTGCCAAAAGAAAACAAAAATGTCGTATTTCCGACGATTTTGGGATAAGGAGCCCCGCCGTTCAGAAAGCAAAAAAGCCTGAAAAAAAAGGTATACCTCTGTCGTAGCACGTGCCTCGCGTAAACCTGACCACCGTCCCCATGCGGTAGTCCTACGGACAAAAACCAAAGATGCTCGTAAAAAGTTGTGACACTAACCGATAGTCCCGTGCTCAATGGGCTCGAAGCCCTACCGTGAGATATGACTTTTATAGAGGTCCTCGGTTAAAGATCCTCGGGAGAAAAGAAGAAAAAAAAAGTTGTGCACCTCTCGTACCGTGGTATGTGTTCTCACCTTAGTCTGCGGGTCATCCAAAGAGTTGGCGGAGATAACGACGTCGAACGTAGAAAGTTCGCTCACGTATTGCGCCAGGGACATCGCCTGCCCTCCACTGCTACCCTCGCCGGTGTCGTCTCGCTTGCCGTTGGAACCGCCTCCTTGGGGAACTTTCCCCTCCCCTCTGTTGCTTCGGACTGGACCCCCCCCGCCCTCCGCCCCATTTTTTCGCACTTGAGAACTCATCCCCTTCCTCCTCCTGCTTCGGCTGCCTTCCAGGATATCGAACACCCCTGCCGGGTCTGTGGAGACTTCCGTTAGGATATCTGACACACGTGATGGATCTATAGACAGTTCCGTCAGGATCTCAGTCACCCGTGCTGGGTCTGCGGGCACGTCCACAGTGCGAACAGGCACTATAGAAGCGGCGAGGCGCGTCAATAGAGGCTCGAGAGACGCTGCGGCAGGAATTTGGGCGGTGAACCACTCCACGTCGTACCTTTTAGTCCGTAAAAAAACGAAAATGAAAGCGTGGCAGACGGGGATCAATAGGACGACGCAGGTTGTTATACAAGTTTGAAAAACTACGCTACACAGCTGTGAGAATAGAGGATTTCTTTGAAACTCGTTTTTTTGCGGGCTGTGCGTGGTGCTTCGATCGTTTTGTAGTGGATCGCAACGCCGACTGGTCGGTAGAGGGTTTTTTTAAGGAGCAACGTGTGCTCATGCTAATATCTCCCCCGCTCAAGCGAGTAAATAGCGCTCACTTTAACCTAGGTAGGAGGCGGCACAGCTTCTCGAAGGCCTTGTTCTGACTGTGTTCCTCCAAGGTGTTGCTCACAATCGCAATCTTCAGCACACCTTCGACTCCCTCCGTCTTGTTCTCTCCTTCCTCCTTCGCTCTCTCAGCCTCCCTCCTCCCATCCTCTCCTTCCCCCGTGCCAATCCCACTCAAGGCTCCCCAGCCATCCCCTTCCCCACCGACAACATTTCGAACAAACCCTGCGGTGGTACTGGCATCATCTTTTCGGGGGAAGTCAGCGCCGGTGGCCTGAGTACGTTGTGCGATTTCCAATGCGCCGTGCCACCCGGGACCGACAATGTCGATTAATACGGTGTCCGACGCTAGGACACGATGTGACCCGCCTTTTTCGTGCTGGTGTTCGCGACGTCCTCCGCTTCCTTCACTGCTCGAACCGCTTCCCTGGCTGCTGCTCGAGGTGCTCGCGCGAATGTCGTGGCCGGAACCTAGCCTTCTGTGCGCCAAGCCATCGCTGCTTTGGTTGCTTTGGGGTGTGCCAGCGCAGCCATCGCCGTGGCCACAATCAGTTGGCCTTGTACGGGTCGGTTCGTTTTCGTTTCGGATGCTTTGGGGCGTGCTCGCGCAGGCATTGTGATCGCAATCTTTTCGTCTTCTAGGGCGCAACGCGCCCTTATTTTGTGGCGAGGTACCTGTGCTTCCGGGTGCGGTTGGCGCTGCCCACATCCCCCCTGTTTTTGGTGATGTTCTAGTACCACCTTGGATGGCGTCGTCGTCTGCATCCGCTTCGCCGGCTCTTGGCAGTATTCCATCTCGGGAAGACGAGACAAGGTTAACGGTGATCACGTGGCTTCCCGAGGTAAGCCCCCCCACAACTACGGGAGGCGAGGAGACGAGGTTGCACTCGGTTCCGTTGTTTATCTGGCGATTGCGGAGATCCCCAAAGCGATTTCGAACAAAAAGAAGGAGGTGAGGAGGTGATGCTGGTGCGCGAGCATATTCCTACCATCAAGCTGAAATAAAAAAGACGTTGGCAAAGCTTTTTATCCTGGAAACGTGAATACCTCGTGTCAGAGCTTCCGCAAAAAAAAACACCAGCAAAGCTATCGTCGTGCAGCATGGACGCCTTGCGTTCAAGCTTCCGTATAAGTCCAACCACCCCAGTGACAAGACATCGAAAGCGGTATTCGTTAACGGCTACGCCCTCGCTGACCGAGAACGAACCGTGACGCACCTGTAAACACGCCACCGAGTCTTCCTTCGATTCACCAGCGCGAGCGACAACAAAATCCAGCAGAAACTCTTGAGCAAGCGGGCCAGGGGCGAGGAAAGGGCAAGAGGCGGGGCGGGGGGGGGGGTATATAAGCACTCGCTATAACCACGCAATGTCGCCAGTCTTTCTCTTGCCAAACCTTGTCTTCAATAAAGCTACATACTTTCAACCGCGACCGTTTCAAATGCGGAGAACTCCCAAGGAAATTTATGAACCTGCCCAACGTTCGTCAGAGTTGCGGATTTCGGCCACGGTTTGCGCAAAATGTTCAACTCGCCTTTTCCAAGAAGACTGCAAAACAATACAAGCAAAGCACACGCACGATCAGAGCGTTTCTGCTCTGTTCGTTTCCGCCAGAGCAAGCGTGAGCTCCCTGACCACGTTAGATCTGCACCAAACTTTTTTTGGGGGGGGGGACAAAACTGCTCGGAAATAGTGTGGAATAAAAAATGGTGCATTCGTAAAAGTGTTGAAGGTCTCTCGCGCACCTCCTGCAAGAACGTCCCCGTGCTTCGGGCTCAGCACCTCGACGACAATCAGATCGTTTCCTGCCGCTTGATCGAAGGTCTGTGTGTCCCCGACAGCAGTTTCGCGTTCTTGCAACCCCAGGTCACCACTTCTGGTTGCTGCCCGTGACTCGCTGTCGTCCACGCAAGAAGCCTCTCCGGTTGGATGGTCGACTTTTTGTTGCCAATTATTGTTGGTCGGTCGTGACTCGCTGTCTTCCAAACAAGGAGCGTTTGTTGTTGCTAGGTTGTCACCTTTCTGTGGGCAGTTGTGCTTGTCTGCCGCTCGCAACTCGCCGTTGCCCACGCAAGAAGGGTTTTCCGTTAGGCTACCACCTGTCTGCGGGCAGTGCTTGTTGTCCTTTTCCTCCTCCTCCTCCTCCTCCTCTTCATCCTCCTCCTCCTCCCCCTCCTCCTCCGATTCCGACTCCGACTCCGACTCCGACTCCGACTCCGACTCCGACTCCGACTCCGACTCCGACTCCGACTCCGACTCCGACTCCGACTCCGACTCCGACTCCGACTCCGACTCCGACGACTCCTCCTCCGACTCCTCCGACTCCTCCGACTCCCCTTCCGACTCCTCCTCCGACTCCGACTCCGAGGGGGTGATTTTTTGCGGCCTTTCTTGGTGGCGCCTCGATGAGGTGCTCTTCACAACTCCAGGAATGAGACACATTGTGCGCTGGCACTGCGTACCCTTTTTGGCGGCCAAGTGGAGGGTGCGGAGGACGGGCGTAAGCCGGAACAGCGGTTGCGGCACGACTCGCTTGAAGGCCTCCGGCACGGTTGGGTGGAGGTCTGTCAGAGAGTTGTTGGCGGCCCAACCCAGCCAGCTTCTTTCGTACCACCCCATCTGTTGCAAGGGGAACCAAAAGATCACAGATGCGAGATCGAGCTTTTTTTAAAAAAAATGGATTATTCTAGCAAACCACAACCATTACTGTCTTTACCTCTATTGATCAATTTGCGGCTCAACCCATCCAACTCCTTTTATACAACCCAATATGCTGCAACGAGAACGAAGTGCAGGGATTGCCCTTGCGTTAGACGAATACTGCAACTATCTAGCCATCCGGCAATTGGTTGTATAGGAGTAAAAAGAAACAAAGTATCAGTGCTACTTCAACACGATATTGCTTTTTTTGTGTTCGAGAGAGAAACGCTATGTGCATGGGCTGTTTAATACGAAGGTCGTTTTATGTATATCACGAGGTATTATTGTTGTGCTTGCCATTCCACAATGTGCAGTATTTTGTATGAGCTTCAACGTTGATCACTCACAACATTCCCGAAAGAAAGAAAACCTCGGAAATAAAAGGAACCCAATGCTATGCACAAAGTCTAACTCCCTTATATGCCTACTTCCTTAGCTTTATCTACAGTACCCCATTTGTTGTCCTTGCCCTCCACTTCTCCATATATGTGCTATTTACATTTAAGATTTATATACAGCGCTCCGCTTCTTGTTATTCAGTCCCTCCTTCTCAATGCTTGCTATTTACATTATGTTCATAAACCCAAAGCCGCATCCAAGCTCCATCCTCACGCCATCGGTGTGGGGCTGCCATCCCCTTCCCCCCTTCTCCTTCTCGCTTCATGGCGGTCCCTTGGCTGAAGTTTGAAGCGTCACACCACGAGTATCTTGACAAGCAAATATATTGGACCAGGCAGCATATGGAAACTACGAAGAAAAAAACGATCTTTGAAGAAAACAGTTTGCCCCTTCGTTTTGACTCAAACGCTCGGAATCGCTATTTATTTTTGGCTCAAAGACATGCTGTAGAAATGGTATTAAACGATAATGCTATACAAAAAGTCACCGAATGGCTAAAATCAAGAGTCACCTCGGCACACTGCGAGATGCATCAATCCAACAATGGGCTTTATCTCGTTGTCTCGAAAAGCGAGTGCAGGTTTACCTGCTTCTCCGTTGAATGCGAAAAGCTTTCCATCTTGCGTTTCAAGTCGTCGTCTGACCTGACGTAGCTCAAGTGATGAAGGATTCCCACCGATCTGTCGATGTGTAGGCTGCGATACTCATCCTGCGCTTTCACAGAGCATTCGATCTCTCGATTTTTGTACCTTCAAGGCACAGAAAAACATCGGCGCGAGCGGAAAACCGATGTACCAGGTAGTCAGCGGATAATACGAATGAAATAGAAGTTGCCGTATTTTTTAGGAGGCGAGGTAATATGTACGTTGTGGTTATGGTATTGGCCTGAGAGACTAACAAAGTACAGGATCAAGAATACGGAAGTGCTGTAAACGGGTTTCCCATGCCTTTGAAGGCGTGTGCGTGTAGGAAGAAGGGGATAGTGCATTTGCTTCATGGACTTGCAGAGCGTTGAACATTTAGTTATATCCGTGGCTTATGGGACTAATACAAGTGTTTATATAATACAAGTGAGTCAGTCAGCCAGTCAGCCAGTCAGTCAGTCAGTCAGTCAGTCAGTCAATCAATCAGTCAGTCAGTCAGTCAGTCAGTTAGTCAGTCAGTCAGTTAGTCAATCAGTCAGTCAGTCATCCATTTCAATCAATCAATCAGTCCAGTTCAGTCAGTCAGGCAGTCAGGCAGTGAGGCAGTCAATCAGTTAGTTACTCAAGGCTGCCCGTCAAAGCATTTCCATCCGTTTAGATGGATTTTCCTCTATCCCCATGGTAGGAAAATCCTCTCATAATATGTGGAAACCCATGTAATACACAATGGTTGATAAGTTTTCGATAACACGGTTAGGCGTTTCCAAAGACGGGGAGTTAAAATAAATTTCGTGTCCCCGGGTTTTGGCCGCCAAAGTCAAGGTTACCTGACAAGGCGTTGTCAGGGAGTGAAATGGCCGTTTCCTGGCGTTTTTGCTCACCATCGACAGCGATGCGGATCGACAAGCCACACAGGGTGCAGCAGCTCCGGAGGCGACACAACCGACCTCACGCTAGCCCAATAGGTGTCCATTTCCACCCGGACGAACGCTGCTTGAGGGTGCCGTGCAGCTAGTATTAGCGCTCTTGATTGCCGTTGAAAAAGTGTCGTGCACACACATCGCGTGACAAAATAGGGAAGATTGTTGTTTCATTATTTTGGCAACGTAAGGGTTTGGGTATCCCAGGTTCGACTCACGACGGCAGCAACTTCTCTTCTTGTCTTTCCTAGCGTATAGTACACGCCAGGTTGGAGCAAGGTTCGGCGGCGAACCAAGCAACGGCAAGCGATAGAAGTGCCTTGAAGCAAACGTGAGGTGCTTCAACAGGAAGATGAGAGTCGACAGTGACTAGTTGTTCACGGGAACTGGACTATTTGCTCGACTCTCTGCCACCTAAACCTACGGGGATTCCACGACCAATTTTCATACGACAAGATAACGATATCAAAACACCTCTGGAACGGCTGCCGTTCCTACAAATATTCATCAGAAGATGTGACTTTGCCACGGTAGAAAGTGTACCTGCGACCCATGGACGTATTATTACTATATGTTTTTGATAGTTTTGATCATCTGATCCTGTGCGGCAAGATCTTCAGCGTCGATCACCAGAAAGATGAGGAAGCACGAAGGGAAACAAGAAAAAAAAAAAGCAAAACCCACTAGTGCACGAAATCTAACTTATTTCTGCATGAACCTACCTTCCGGCGTGGCGTACGAAGAGCATCGATCTATGATATTTCATTGTGTTGTAAGAAAATTGGTGCGACACGCAGTTGTGCATTGTAAGCATCAAAAATATTATTACGACGGAATAATAATGATGATTGATGATTGGTGATTGATGATGATGATGATGATGATGATGACGATGATGATGATGATGATGATGATGATGACGATGATGATGATGATGATGATCATCATCATGATGATCTGACGCACAGTGCGGTGGAGGCGCACCCGCTGTTTCTGCTCCGCAAGGGTCTTGGCATGAGGAACAGTATACCCCTCCACGGCAAAACTGATTTGGGGAAAAACGAAAAGTGCTCGTAACACCCGATGACCGATCCCATGACCTAGGTATATAATATGTCGTACAACGAAAACCATCGCAAAACAAAACGATTTCCGTCGATTTGGGGCTAAGAGGAGCCTCGTCGTTCAGAAAGCGTTCCAGCGAAAAAGTGCCAGTACCTCTATGGTAGCACTCGTCGAGCTCAGGTTTTGCGTGGTTTCGGTCGCCGATTGACCAAAAGCTACGGCAGGGGTGGGGTCCCATTTTTTGGGACCTGTTTTTGCAGTGGCTCGGGGTCACTCGCGTGAGGGACCCCCCCCCTGTTCCTTTTGCGATCTTATAGCTTTCGTGCTGCTTTTAATTTTAATTTTGCGATATGAATCCGCAATGCAATGGTTGGATAGCTGCCGCTGCGCCAAGCTAGTCGTCGAAAGTGTTTTCGATCGAGTGAGGCACAGAGTCCCTCTTGCGAGTGGCTCAAATCCAGTAACGAAGAAGGGGGTATATCATAACACCATCATAACACCATCATAGCATCACCATAACATCATCATAACATCATCAGAACATCATCAGAACATCATCATAACATCATCATAACATCATCGTAACATCATCATAACATCATCATAACATCATAACATCATCATAACATCACCATAGAATCATCATAGCATCATCATTACAGCATCATCATAACATCACCATAACACCACCATAACATCATTACAACATCATCACAACATCATCATAACATCATCATAACACCATCATAACATCATCATAACATCGTCATAACGTCATCATAACATCATCATAACACCATCATAACATCATCATAACATCATCATAACATCATCATAACATCATCATAACATCATCATAACATCATCATAACATCATCATAGCATCATCATAACATCATCATAACATCATCATAACATCATCAGAACATCATCATAACATCACCATAACAGCATCATAGCATCATCATTACAACATCATCACAACATCATCATAGCATCACCATAACATCACCTTAACATCATCATAACGTCATCATCACAACATCACCACAACATCACCATAACATCACCACAACATCATCATAGCATCATCATTACAACATCATCATCATAACACCATCATAACACCATCATAACATCATCATAACACCATCATAACACCATCATAACATCATCACAATATCATCATAACACCATCGTAACATCCCCCCTACCCGCATCACACCATCACAACACCGTCGTAACATCCCCCCTACCCGCATCACACCATCACAACACCATCACAACACCGTCGTAACATCCCCCCTACCCGCATCACACCATCACAACACCATCACAACACCGTCGTAACATCCCCCCTACCTGCCGCAGCCTTGGTTTATTTTTGTTTTTGTCTATCCGGGAAATATCCAGCATAAGAATCAACGTCAATCGATCCTAAAAATCCCAGAACGCAGGAGTAAACCTAACAAAACTAATAAAATTGCCTACTTAATAGTTGACGATAGTAGGGGGCTCCCAACAAGGCGGTCTGAGTAAGGCGGTTGCAGTCATCCCACGCCCTAAGGGAGATGCACTGCTAACAGGATGAAACTACGCACAAAAAAGGAAAGCATCGCCACCGTGAGCTCTTCTACGCTACAACTGTATCGATTAAAGGCTCTGTATATCTGCTAATACCAGCCAACAAAACAAGTTTGAGTCAAACGCTATTGAACAAAAGGCGGGTGCCCCCCCCCCCCCCTTTTTTCGTTTCGTAAACCATCCTGCTAACACTGGATATCTCCGTAATAGGGGTGCAGCATATTCTAAGAAATTTCTGAGCTCCTATCACGAGGAGCCCACTCAATATCTCACCCGAAAACGTGACTTCGAAGGCATTCGTTCGCGCAAGCGCCAGACCAAGATTTTGTAGGCGTTCAGTACTAAAACACATACACTCGTGAAATTATCATACTACTAGTGTAGTTCCACCGTTGAGGAGCTCCGTTGACCAACGCTACCTTAGGGGGGTCCATTAGAAGGGACTTTTTTTTTTCAGTGGATCGGTGCCACTCTCGCGAGTGACTCCCCTGATCCTTCCGGTGAGAGTCTTTGTGTCGCTCTGCTGTTTAACATTCTCGAATGTCAATGCGAAAAGGGACGGTCAGCTACGCTGCAACAGAAATGTCGCCGAACGTGTTTTTTGCCGGCGAGGTACAGAATCGCGCGCGAGTAGCTTGAACCCGATGGTAAAAATTAAGGGTACCCTCCTACCGTAGCGAAAAAAAAAAAAAGGACCGCCGTGGGATGACTCGGTACCTATCGCGATGCAATAAGGCGGTCGAAAATCGTTTGGCGTGACCGAGGAAATGCACTCACAACCTGGCGTGAAATGAGGCGCGCTTCCCCCAAATAAGGCGGTCATATTGCTCTCTGCCTGGCACACCACGCCGCCTTTACTGGGGGACCCCTACTGTGCTGTGGCTGTTTTAAGCGGCGACGAACTTCGAGGGGTCTCACTTGGCCAAGTCCACGGGGTGCCAGAACTCGTCCGTGTCGATCACGAAGACCCTGGCGAACTTTCTGCACGCACGCGCGGTAGACAAGAAAACGGATGTAACGCGTGTGCGGTGCTCAACAGCGGCGGGTGGGGAAAGGTTGTTGTCATGCCGTAGCGGAGTATGAGCGGGGGAACAAGAGCGCGTTGGTGGGGGTACAGGCATATATAGGCCGATCGGACGCAGGCTGCAGGAAATCACACGGAGACATCGAGGGTGTAAGGAGGGTAGAGGCGCCGCTCTGTCGTCACTTTTCGTCACGGGCGACCCGTTCGAGACAAATATGTCACATCAGCAGACGGCAGTTTAGAGGGCCGTCAGCCACCTTTGGGAGTTCCCACACTAAACTACTGCATTTCGTTATAGTATCCCCTCTCCCCCTTTTCGGCGTTGTGATATATAGCAAGTGTCCCCTCATTTCCTGGCAGGCGCCGTCCTGCAATGAGGCAGAGCGCGTGAGATAGAGACAGACAGAGAGACAGAGAGGCAGAAAAAGGTAGAAGAAAAAAACTTGCACTACTGCGATTATTATCCCCCGCCTGCCCGCCTGCCCGCCTGCCTGGTGAATAATGGCGAGGGAGAGGGATTTAGGGGGCGAATTGAAGCGCTCACCTCGGATCTGCCCTGATGAGAGCGTTCCCGTATTCTCTCTGGTCCGCTTCGCTTTCCCACGTTCCGATCTCCACCCGTATCTGTACAAAACGTCCAACGGCAGAAATGTTAGCACAGACGCCCGAGTCGGTGTAGAGATTTTATCATCGTTATTATTTCGTTTTCATTCCGACGCTGTGCAGCACGAATGAGCATCAAAAGGGTCAATCGCTCCCGAACGTTTCCAAAAAGTAGAGACGAAGACCCTGGGGAAGCCCACGAAACAGGAACACCTAGGAACGAATCGTCTACCTCCGTTCTGTGTCTATTTCTGGCTTCGTATAAACCCAGCAACGCGTAAAATGTATATTTTGGCGACTTTCAAAACACCAGATCAAGGCTACGTTAGGGGTGGTACCCCCCTAATTTCCCTACCGAAGGACTTGGCCCACACACGCACAAGTGACTCTGTACCTCGCCGACAACACGACGCTAGGCGATTTGTTTGGCACAGCCGTAGCTAACCATCCCATTCATTGGGGATTCATGTCGCAAAATAATTAAACAGCGCATGGAACACGGCGGTCACTACCGCGAGGGACTCCGAGCCACCGTGGAAAAAAAAAAATGTCCCTTATAATGCCCCCCCCCCCCTACCGGTAGCACTGGTCACCATGCCACGCACAAGCACAGATGTGCAGGGTGTGTAGTAAGGAGGCATGCCACGATAAGGGTAGCAGTTTGTCAGACTAAAGGTTTGTGAGCGGTTGAACTCCTCAACCATGGTGACTATCGGTCGGCACGATACTTTTTTACGGGTGTACCAGGTAATTGTTTTCGGGACTTCGCGCATAGAAAATGTTGATGGGGTTGCGCGAAGGAACGCCTTCGAATTTCATGTTTCTGGGTTGTGGTGATGGATGATGGATGATGATGATGATATTCAGCTCCTTGCGTTAGGAGCTCAGAAAATTCTTAGAATCTCCTGCACCGCTACCTTGAGATGGCTGTAGGGTGAGGGGTGAAGGGCGGTGTGCTCGTTTTCATGCATAGCCGCAGTCTTAAGACGATAGACCCTCGCATCCCTACAGTCCCGCGACGGAGCACGTCGGGTTTACACCGACCAGGCAAACGTCGCGTGCACCAAGCACGAAGCGCTGTGAGGTGTTCGGCGAGTCGCATAGACGGTGAGCTGCGTTCTACTGAGAGCCAGAAGTCAGGTGGATTTCCGCACCTTGTGCGTACTTTCATTCTTACGGATGGCAGCTCCGAACGAATTTGTTCATTGTCTGATGTGGTCACCTTCAGAGCCTGCAATGGGGATACTATGTAACTTCCTCGTAAGTGACTATCCATGTGCACACTCCGTGATATCATCCGCCTTGCGCGGAGTTAAGATTCTCCACCCCGCACAACATCATCTCACTCGACCACCCTCTCGGTTACCGCCAAAACATGAAAAAAATGTGAAAAAAACGGTATCCTGGTGGTCTATCTCACGAAGTAAGAGGCGTATTTTACAGCGTCGTTGCCAACCGACGCCAACCCCGGTGGGGGGTGAGAGGGGTGTATTATGTGGAGATGTTCCCGGCGGGTAACAACGTCAGGTGCATGTTACAGTTCGAGAAAAAAATATGCATACCTACATAACAACGTGACTGGACCGCGCTTAGGCCACTAACTACCTTCTGTGCACACGACGAGAAACTGTTACAGCATGCTGCTGGGCTTGGCTTGTGTAGGCAATTGGTTAAACCTTGTGCCAGTCTTCAAGGGACCATTATAATATCCACTGCTGAAATACTTTAACAAATGGTGCCGTTGGCAGGGCATGCCCGTGACATTCTGAGATCCTTTTTTTCTTCACACTTCTACTTTCCAGCTTCTGGACAAGCCGTGGTCACAGGTGGTGTCGTCCCTTATCCCCCCCGGTTCTTGCCTTCAATTTTAATCGCGCATAGGATTCAGCAATCCCACCGCTCGTCGATTTTTCATCGAGTATTGCTAACGCACGCTCTCGCGCTTTCCGCAAGTCAATTTGTGCACAAGAAAAAAAATCCTATGTCCTAAGGTCCCGGGTCTGTACTTGGAGGTACAGCAGGGGTCCCTCTATAAGGCAGTATCCCTATATAAGGCGGTATCCCAAATATTAGGCGATCAAAACCGCTTGGCGCTACTGGGGAATTGCACTCATAACCTGGAACAAATGAGGCGGCTTCCCTCAATAAGGCGGTCACACTGCTCTGGCATATCATACCACCGCCTGACTGGGAAACCCCAACTTTACACCACAATCACCGAAGTGGCACAATCAGCGCTGACTTTCAGATGTTCACCCGTAATCTCCACCAGACAGGAAACATATATATCAGAGACGGACGTTAGGGGGAGGATTCGACACATCCACCCGTATATCCGGCCGACCTGTACCCTGCCATTCCCGGGAGGGGGGGGAAAGGGGGTGCTCTCTATGGCCTATAGGTTGGGTAGGCAGTAGTTTATAACCTTTCGCCAAACACCAAACAGACTATTGCTCAGACAAACAAGCGCTTTACCTGTAAGAAACCTCTCGTAGCCGCGGATACAACTCTCACAGCGGGCGGCCGCCACGTCACGAGATATGCACTGTTGTCGCGCACAGAGCCATACATGCTGTCGCCTACCTTGGTATGGGTGGGGGAATCAACATCTCCTCGCGTTTTTTCCAGAATGTCCAGGGTGGGGGAAATGTCCCGAGCTTCTCCGTTCCACGGCGTGTCGTTGACGACGACGAGCTGTATGGGGGGGAATTGGTGGCAGGACAATGCCCTGTAGCTTCAGTGTTAGAGGTACACAATCACCATCTTGCTAGAATAATCAGCGCCGACGTTTTTTGGGGGGGGGTAGAGGCGCACCACAGAACCACTGAGCTCGACGGTCTGCAGGGTTCGAGGTACACTATACCACACGAGCGTTAGAAATTGAACGCTGACTGGTTTTTGCTGAGTGAACGCTTTGGATATGATGCGGATGTGATGATGGTTGGGTATAGTAGGGGTTTCCGATGATAGGTTGGCTACATGGTAGCGGGATGTCGGGATGGCGGAATATATGCCGGGCTGAAAATCAACAGTTTCGCTAGATAGAGACACATCATAATAGACGCATGGTACTACGTTAGTAGTACTAGCGAGAGAGGTAGAGTCGCAGTTTTTTTTCAATGAGGCTTTTTATTTTGCTCACTTCAGGAGCTCTGCATGCCTCACCCAAAAAGAACGTTCTTGAGGAAAAAAAAGGTGCAAACTTGACGAGCAATTCCATGGTCTACGGTAATATAACGAAACGCATTTTTTTCTTCTTCTTTCTCTTCATCCCATTTGTTATCCTCGCACTACTCTCGTGCTCCCTCCCAGTAGAAACTCAGATCCGGGGTCACATCGTAGGCCCTCCTGCCCCCTCCCCACTACGGTACGTGTCTTCATTTTTATCGCGAGACTAATTCACCGTTTTCTTCCCTCGTCGACTCGCATCGAATAACATTGAAAGATACTGATAGCATTAGCACTCCAACGATATTTGGGTATGGTATGTTATTAAAAAGTTAGAAAACCCCGTCAGGGTCAAACTTGACTATATGCCAAAAAAAGGTACAGTGCCCCTATCGTAGCATGCATCTTATACGAACCCCTACAAGAACCCTCCATGAAACCTATACATTTCAGCTAAAAAAGATACTTTACCCCTGTCGTAGCACGCGTCTTATACGAACCCCTACAAGAACCCTGCATGAAACCTATACATTTCAGCCAAGAAAAGGTACTGTACCCCTGTCGTAGCACGCGTCTTATACGAACCCCTACAAGAGCCCTCCATGAAACATATACATTTCAGCCAAAAGAAGGTACTGTACCCCTGTCGTAGCACGCGTCTTATACGAACCCCTACAATAACCCTCCACGAAACCGTATAGATATACAGTACAAATCCCCAGAGGTTCGTTGAAATACCCCACCCCCTAATATAGGGACCGTTATCTCGTCAGCAGCTACAGCTACTATTGTAAAAAAACGGCATTGCAATGATATTGGGTATATTATGTATATTAAAAAGTTAAATATTTCCCCGTCAGTCAGAACCTATTTTTGCCAAAAAAAGGTACTGTACCCCTGTCCCAGCACGCACCCGTGTTGGGAACAAGACTACAGGTCAACAATGTTTAAGACACTGAGGGGCATAGGAGTTTGAAATGTGTTGCTATATGGCACAAGCCAACCTAGGGCGGCGGGGTGCACTACGCCTTCGGCAACCCGAAGGTAAACGTCTCGTGCTTATGGGGGTAGCCTTATTCGCAGACTTAAAATACTAGACACATACATGCACTATCGGTGAATGCAGGCATGTTTTTCTCAGCAGATGCGGACCATCTACATACTTGCGCACCAGTTCCAGCTTACAATGAGTTCCCCCGCCGTCCGCGACCTCTGCTAGAATTACACGCATGAGGGGCATATCGTCATCTATTCACCCGAACTAAGCTTTACATGAGGGGTATGTCGTCATCCGTTCACCCGCACTAAGCTTCACAACGCTCTCGCCAGCAGCGTGCTCCACCGCTGTCTCGACCTCTTCTTCTCAAACCGCTCGCATGAGGGATGATGTCGACCTATTCTGGGATCTCCTGCATAGTGGGTATGCCGGGTTTCCTGCGTGAGGGGTGCCCGGTACGTTGCCACCTATCCGCCTAAACCAATACCTGGTATTTTACAACACTCTCACCGAAAAATGTGTGCTAAGCTTACTGACACTTTCTCACTCACAATGTGTTCCACGAGCGTCGCGATTTCCTCCAGGGTTGCGCGCATGAGGGATGTGTCATCGTGCACCACCACAACCGCGGCAACGGGAAAGGTCTCCCGCCTGGTGAAAGCCTCCTCCGCAAGCATGTTGTCAGGAGCTCTTGCCATCCAGTCCGAGTGGAAGCTGAAGCAGCTTGCTGCCACGGAGTCTACCTCGCAGAATAGTGTGGCACATCGGGTTCCGAAAAGAAAAAATACCAGCGGTGATGGAGTCATCCCCCACGGTAAGTAGCGCAGCATATTCTAAGAATTTTCCGAGCTCCTAACATGAGAAAGTTGGCTTGCTCAATATCTCGCCCGAAACACGATTTCGAAGGCGTTTGTTCGCGCAACCCGATCAACCTTTCTATGCGCTATCATAGTCCTAAGAAAAAGTCACTCGTAAAATTATCATGCTTACCGATAGTTCCACACTTTTGAGGAGCCGAACCGCTCACAAACCTTTAGTCTAACAACTGCAACCCTTACCGCGGCACGACTCGACGATAAGACTGGTGGGCGTCGTAGTCCGGAACAGCACCTACTGTGTGTGTGCGGGAAACGCCGCTCGACCCGCTGACCAGAATCAATGCTCGTAAAAAGACACCACGGTGCAGCTTATGGCGCGTCGTATGCTTCGTGGTCGAAATCCCACCAAGCCTACCAAAACGCTATCGTATTCGTGTTTCTTCTCTCTTTGTTGGGCCTCTACCGCTAGACAACGCCAGGATGTTTCTTTTGCGTCGCAAACCCCGAGAAAAACATGTTTTCGGACAACAAGCTATGATTTACATTGCCAATTGTCTTCACCTGGGCGCGGCCGCACCAGAAGCATCGGTAAAAAGAAAAGGTCGGCGTCGGCTTGCACCAGCGCCTCCAATGACCCCCCCTGAGGCAAGCGCGCCCACTGGTTGAACACAACATCCGCATCTTCTTCTTCCACTGGCTGGTCGGAAACGCCACTCTGCTCCCCAAATTCCCCTAAACCACACCGCCGTCCCGATGTGCCACCTCTCTCCACGGCTTCCTCCGGAAACTGGTCACCGTTATCCCCAGCCCGGTTCACTCTCGGATAGCATGCATCGCGCACAGTTGATGTCGCCGTAGAAGCACGTGTTGTCAAGATGGTGCGGTCAAAAATTCCCCCCGTCTCAAAGCTCCTAGTCGTGGAGGTTCTTGCTCCGCCCTCCGGGGTAGTCCCGTGGTGAGCTGCGGACCAAGGCCCCAAGAAACGTTTGCCCCATTCGAGCTCGTGTAAATGGTGTACATCTCCGAGAACGCTTACACTCTTCCGAGAAGCCTTGCCATCGTCGTCGGCTGTTGTTGCACGGAACCCTTGTGGTAATCTCCTGGAGCATGAGCGTCGAAAAAGGCCGGCGTCGTTACGCTGGCCGTCCCGAGTGCTAGCCCGACTGATCCACTCGGCGATTCCACCCTGGAAGGCAAAAGCTTGGTCGAGCTCTCCCAGGGCGGTAAACGTTTCGACGTCGAACACGAGCAGAGGCAGGGGTGCGACATCGCTCAATAATGTCGCCCTTCCTGACCACGATGTTGATGTTGGTGTTGATGTCGGTGTAGGTGTCGGTGTCGGTGGTGGTGCCAACCGTTTTGATAACCGAAACGTTTCTTCATCTCCTCCTCGTCCTCGTTCTCCTCCTCGTCCTCCTCCTCCTGTTGCTGCTGCTGCTGCTGCTGCTGCTCCTCCTCCTCCTCGTTGTCCTCCTCCTCGTCCTCCTCCTCGTCCTCCTCCTCGTCCTCCCCCTCCTTGTCCTCCTCCCCCTCCTCGTTCTCCTTGTTCTCTGGCGTGTGCGCGTGTCAACATCGCGACAGAAGTATCTCCATCCGCCACAGGGTTGGTCTTGTCGAGAAAAACGGGTGAAAGTAAACCTTCCTCGTGACCGCCCGTCGTCGACCGAAGAGGCGAAGACGTCACGAGCAAGCCTTCCTCCTCATCACCGCCATTTCCTCCACCGCAGATTCGCCCATACTCGTCGTACCGCCTTCTCCGCATCCCAGATCCGGCATTCCCACGATCTCCATCCACGTTGAACACCGACCCAGCAACATTTCTCGAACCTTCTGGAGTGGGTGATACTCTGTTGTTTGGCGTCGCTGGAGGGGTAGCGGAAACAGCGCTACGGAGCAGTTCGTACGCGACGAAAATATCCTGCGCTGTCTCATCGTCGGTGGCGGTGTCCGCAGGCCCGGCGGGGTTGCTGGCACCAGGGTCATTCGAGTTAGCTTGTGTGGGGTGGTCGACGGGGCTGAGGTTGAGTAGTTGGTACGATGTGGTCAAGACTCCGACCACGGAGTCTGTCGGTATGATCTTCATGGCCCGGTTGATGGCTGCGCTTTGCAAAAGTCCGCCGGCGCAATGGCGTAAGTTTGTGGGGGGATGTGGAAATGGGTACAAAGGAGGTGTAATCAAACTGGAGTGTTACGTTCAATATGCCAGCCGTGTCGTGTTCAGCAAGCCGACGAGCGGGATTATTCGCTGAGTCGAAGTTGTGCATGAAAAGGAAGAGGTGAACCTGTCCTTGCCGATATTTTCTTGCTGGTATTATTTACGCTATTATTGGCGCTATTGATTAGGGCCACGGTATCATACCAGCTATAGTATACTCCCATTTTCATTCCGAGCAGCGCAATAAACATTTCGATCGCGGCGTAGTTCGCGAAATGATGAAGCACAAAAAGCTTAAAACTCGTGAAACAAAACCGTAACCAATCGCGCGAGTGGCCCTCAGCCGCTCAAACAATGAAGCACTAAATGCTTAAAACTCGTAAATCAATACGGTAACCAATTGCGAAAGTGCCCCTTAGCCGCTCACACAAGAGGCCCCTTAAAGTTTGGCCTTGGTCGATTTTCTAGCTGGTGGAGAGCGATTGTGGTGTCGGGAATCAGACTCTGTGCCGTTTTTTAGTCCATAGGGATTTGCTTTTCAGCCCTTTTCGGAACCACGGGCTACTGTAGATCTCAAGGACATGACCTAATGTGAGAATATCATCATCATCATCATCATCGTTTTGGCCAACGGCGAAACGATCGTTCCGTTTATCGGGCGAACGTACAACGTACCTCGACGCACACGCGTGTGGAACTGCGACAAGAACGTGTTGTCGTTAGTTAGCCAACGCGTGCACGCCTCGGGGGCTGGCTCGCTTACCAGAGGAGTACCCTTCAAATTCCGGAGTAGTTATGATGGTCAATTCCCTCCACCCTTCATCTTGGAGTGTTTTTTTCTGCATAACAAGAAAACACGTATGCAAGGAAAGACGAGTAACCATGAGCAGTGGGTTATGGGATTTTGGTGTCCATACATATCTAAACGATAGCAGTCACTACGTGCAAGTACACTGGCAATGGGTATCTTATTCCAGGATGTCGGCTTCTGACTGTGACAGGCACTGGACACAGTGATTCTTCGCAAGAAGTAAGAACAAGTGATCTGGCAAATGGTCACCATGTCTGTCCCTATGCCCCGCGTGAGGCCGTCAAGCGAAGCACGTAAGAAGGGGTACGTACGCCAACATCGTCAAGGACGCATAAATCCGATGAAAATCGGCGAGCGTTCGAAAGCTGAAAAAAGGGAACGCTGAACTCTATGCGCGATAAAAAATGAAGGCGTGTATGTACCGGGGGGGAGAAGAGAAGACACCTGTGACCACGGCTTGTCCAGAAGGTCGCTGAAGGCAAAACCTCCTACGGTTGAGCTGGAGAGTATAAGCGATGATTAACAAAATACGTACAAAGCACATAGAATGCACGCGAAAGGGGAGAATTGTTCGTAAAGGTCTGTTTCAATGGTCATGAGAGGTGAAGAAACCGGTCTACATACGAAATATCTTGTCTGCGACGTGGTTTTCACTCACACACAACGCCAATAAACCTTTTTGGAACCCAGACCTGCTGTAGCGCGCAAGAGCCACTAAGTAGTCTTCCACATGCAAGGAAGACAAACTAGGTTACATATGTTGTTAGCGCACCATAGTCTTCTTGATGGCTACTCCCGGCTCGAAGCCGTCAGCTACCAGCACGAAGCCGGCGTCTGTGGTGTGTCTTGACGCCGCCGAAACCGCCTCCGTCAACCTGAGGGGGTAGCCTTCGGCCTCACCAGTCTGCACGTCCTGTTGCGGACAAATTGGGTGGCAACATAATAATTAAGAAACGTGCCGCGTTGATCGGCGCCTCCATTCGGGGGTGGTAGCCCAGAGCGAGAATCTCCCCGGCTGATCGCAGCAGAGAGACCTCATTGATTCTAAAGTAATACACCGTACTCTAGGTAAGAATTCGTGCGGCAGATCAAGGCTACGCAGGCGGATACCCCCACTTTTCACTAGCTGGTACTTGAATAGAGTCAGTCAGTCGCGCGAGTGACTCTAAACTCTGACAAAAAAAAACACGTTAGGCGGTTTTGTTTGTCGCAGCGTTGCAAGCCATCCCATCGGGGATTCCTACGAAGAAAACCAAAACAGCACGAAAGCCTACGTGAGACACCGTAGGGAACAGGGGGTCACTACTCGCGCGAGTGACCCCCAAGCCACTGAAAAACAAAAGTGCCCCAAAGTGGCCAAGAGGGGGTAATCCACCCCCCTGCCGTATCATTCGTGCGGCAAAGGAATGACGCAACTGTATATACAGGATCGTGTTGGGCGGGAAGATATCTGTCGTTGGCTGTACAATCATCCCCGCAAGCAGGGGCGCAGCAAATTCTAAGAAGTTTCTTGGGGCTCCCAGCCCGAGGAGCTGAAATATCGATGTCGTCATCACCCGAAAACATGGCTTCGAAGGCGTTCGCTCGCGCAACCCCGGTCAACGTTTTTCTAGGGTGCGCTAGTCCTGAGGAAAATATTCATGCGTAGACTTTTTTTCGAGACTAGAGCCGGTAAATCCTCGCGTGAGGAGCTCAACCGGCTAAAAACGTTTGGCTCAAAGAGAGCAACATCGACCGCGGGATGACTGTGTATTACACAGTGGGCATGCCCCAGGGTCACGGTAGCACGACGACCGGCACATCGACAGACAAGTGCTTGTTGGTTCCCGTGATCGAGGAAAAACATGGCGCCGGACTAGCCTGACCTCTCCGTTTTAAATTA
Organism: Undaria pinnatifida; assembly: GCA_012845835.1. NCBI lineage: Eukaryota > Phaeophyceae > Laminariales > Alariaceae > Undaria > Undaria pinnatifida. Next base: position 10,507,065 of record JABAKD010000028.1, read on the forward strand.
CCAGCAAACGACGTCGAGGGCTCAGAAGCCCGCGGTGTCTTTGCGAAACGAAGCAGGTACGATTTTTCTGCACTCTAGCATCCTTATCTTTTCTTCAATTTGCTGTTATGGTGTCTAGAGTACGATCGGCATGTCTACTGCGTTGCCCTAGTACCTGCTGCGGTATCTTAATGGTGTCGGTAAAAAATATTTTGGAAACCAATCCATAAGCGATATAAAAATTGAGAACTGCAGTCAAACCATACTGTGAGCGTGCGACATAATACGGTAGTTTCAAGCTACGCTCGTGCTGTCAAGCTCCTCGCATTGGAATCCGACGGAAAAAAAAAGCTAAATATCTAGTCTAACCTGGTAGTCCGCGTTGCTGCATTTGGCCGAATACCGTAACCGTCACTATGATTGGTCAATTTCCCACTCTGAACTCCCATAAGATTGGCCTACAACTCACTCGCAACAAGTCCGTCCTTACTAACCTCTACCGTCGCGAGCAGCACCACATGCTTGCGTCGAAACGTCCGCCCAGAGCGCCACGAAACATGACGGACTCCGTCTAGCGCGCGACTTATTCCTTCAGCATCTGCCCCCGTCGAAGCCATGAACCCCTCCACCTGCAGTAAGTGGTGTTTCAAGGCTTAGCTTGGGTAAGTAATCGGTTAAGATGTTGCCAGTAGTAAATCGGACTAGTACCCTGTAATTGTCTTAAAAATGGCGTCGTCGGCAGGACAAGGCCGGGGGGGCGGGGGGGGGGGGTGTACTCAGTTTGTGCATGGCCGTAGTTGTACGACCATAGACCCTCGCATCCCTACAATGCCGGGACGGAGCACGTCGGGTTTTCATCAACCAGACAGACATTGCTTGCACCAAGCGCGAAGCGCCGTGAGGTGTTCGGCGAATTGCATTAAGGATGCGTTGCCGGGGGGGGGGGGGGGGGGGCATGGCAAGGGTTGTTTATATAGTAGGCAAGTGATAAGACGCAGCTACGGAAGAGGTATAGCATTTTTTTTTGAGGTCCCTCACGTGAGGACATCCGCAACAAGGGCTCCGAATGGGTGCCGGCATCCGGATACGCTAAAACCCCTGCGTGGTTTGCTTGTCTCATGGTGTTTTGATATCTGTTTACACAGCATCGAGCACACCAAACAAGTATATGGTGCCTGGCAAGTGTTTCGCTCGCCAAGGGTTGCAGCAGGGTGAAGGCATTCAATTGCCACGTATGACAAGATAAGGCCAGCGCCAGGTGTTACACGGGACGAAAAGAAGAAGAATACTACTGAGGTGAAAAGAATAGCTCTAGATAGCACTTCTCGGAGAAGAGAAAAATCTGCATGACGGGACTCCTTACCGTGTTAATAGTGTTATTAAAATTGTCGGAATGCCGTTCTTCTTTTTTTTTTTAGCAATATTAATTTATAGTTTGCGTAGGCCAAGGAGGTTTTAACCGGGTTGCGCTTTCAGTTTGCTCTAGACTGTTCATAAGTCACTTTTTGGGTGGGGTATAGAGCTCCTCGAGTAAAAGAACCGTGCAGGGAAAACACTGGAGCATCTCTATCGGGACATGTGTGCCGGTGCATGACGATTTATCAACTGATCGGGATGGCAGAACTCCGTCTCGCCTATCACTTTTCGCACTCTTTGCTGAAGATGAAGAATACCAGGTATATTTTTTTCATCAGTTAGCCTCAACTCTCAGAAAATCGTTACAGTTTTTGTCAGTCTCCTCTAACCGGTACACTTTCCCCTACTCCTTGTTTATTAATTATGATGTTTAGTTGACAGTCTTATTTCTCAGATAAACATCAGCCTCATTCCTCTGACGCTTTGTCACACTCGTCTATGAAATTCCTTTTGTCAATACCAGTTCTCAGGCTCACGTCTGAGGATCCTATGTCAGTTTATTCATGCGCAGAGTTGGTTCAAGTTTCTCAGACTCAACGGATTGCTCTTTAACGATTCATTGGGGGGGGGGGGAAGGGATGGAGTGTGAACGGACAGAGGGGGGGGGGGGGGGCGGGGGCGGAAGAGTTTGGCCGATTTAGGGGTGTACAGCCTCTCAGAAAAACGACTAGACAGACGTCGACGCTCCCCTGACTGAAACGACCTTGTTTGTAATTTGTAATTTGTACCCTACACAAATGATGTATTGGTAGGAGGTCAGAGGGCACTAGTCCACGAGGTTAGAGGACACCAGCGGGCACTGGACTTCAAGGCCCTTCACAAAAAGAAGGATCGAGCTGATTGCAACAATCACAGCGGGATTTCGCTTGTTACCCAAGCAGACAAAGTACTGTTGAAAATCGTCGCATCCCGCCTCAGCAACTGTTGCGATTGCGCAGGAGTACTCCCCGAGGAGCAGGCCCGGCTCGATCGCGGACCGGGAAAACTCGGACGAGCTAGGAAAGTCCCCCGAACAGTCCTTTATCGACCTCCAAAAAGCATATTACTCCGTCGACCGAGAACTGTTGTGGGTGATGCTCGGACGCTTTGTCGTACCAGAGAAGCTGCTATCAGTTATCTGCCAGTTCCACGATGGCATGCAAGCTGGCGTGCGCGTCGATGACGGTGAGTACCGGTACTCTGAATGGCTCGGCTTTACCCAAGGGCTGCGGCAAGGATGCGTGCTATTGCCGCTTCTCTTCAATGTCTTGTTCGCCGCTGCGATACACGCCGTGCTAGTACGCTTCGGTGAGAACCCAGACATTCTAAGGGTTTGGTCCACCTGGATGATGACGAGGTGGGGGTGAACGCTGAGCCATTAGACCGTGTACGAACCGCAGGCTGGAGTATGTTCTGCGCCGATGGGGCAGGCGTTGTCTCCAAGCCAGCGGAAGGCCTTGGGAAGATGATGACGGTCATTGTGAACGTCTTCGAAGCAGCAGGTCTCACGGTGCCGGAGAAGAAGGCGGAAACCATGCCGCTGCGTACACCGAACCAGACACCCCTTAACTCTCCGCTCGTCATCGAAGCAGCAGGCCAGAGGCCGCGCAGTTTTTGTAACTGGGCGGCCTTATCAACGAGACCGCCGACCTTACGGCAGAGATCAAACCACGACTCCGACTTGCGTGGGCATGCTTCGATCGGTTTAAGCCGGAGCCGTACGATATGGAGAACCATTCGTTCACGCTGAATGTGCGCATGCCGAAGTCCGAGGCGATGGAGATGCTGCTGTATGGGTGTGTGACGCGTACTCTCGGCGTGGAGCACTTCGCTGTGCTCCACTGCGCGCACCGTAAAGTCCTCCTTCGGACCATTGGCTTCCATCGCCGACGACGCACCGACCACCCCATGTCGTATGCCAAGGCCCTCAAAAAGGCAAAATGCGAGAGCATTCAGACGACTATCCGCAAACGGCGTCTCCTTTTTGTGGGGGTCATACAGCGAGCAAAACCTGAGCGACTAACCCGGCGGGTGATATGTGGGACGATGGCCGGTGGGGAAAACCCGGGACTGAGTCGGCCAGGAAAAACATGGGCCCGGTGCCTGGTAGACGACATCGCGGTGTTTAGAGTAAAAAGAGGGATGGCCGGAAACTTCCCCTTTGTTGTTCGGGGTAGAGACGGCGCTATGGCCCACGGCGGCTAAACAGGCTGGCAAGTGGTTTGGGGGGGCCGTCAAAGCGGCGGACGGTTTCATGGCGAGGTTGCACAGGGGGTGGAAAAGAGCTGGTTGCGGCATGAAACGAGGGATGCCAAGAAGAAGGGCGAGAAGGAGAAGGGAGGCGGCGGGGGAGAGAGAGGGGGGAGGGGGGGAGGCAGTCGTCATGATACCACACTGTCGATGAAAGCAGAAAAGAACTGGCAGATCATGTAGCAAGGCATCAATGTGACTAACGTATGGAACCTGTGCTATCCATCTGCTGCCCCCGAATATAATTCGATTTCGAGAGATTTTTGTTTTTCTTCTGCTGTTCGGCTTGTTTGTGTTAAGGAATTAGTGGGGTACTAGTCCGTTTGATCACGTGCAACTGGTTAACCTTTTGCAAGTGGTCAAAACGGACTAATACCCCACTAATTCTTTAACAAATGGCGTCGTCGGCAGGGCCAAATTGAACAATGACAAAAAGGTGACAGCCCTGCGCCTCAGATGGCGGCGTTTTACCCGAACACTAATTCCTTAACATTTGTTTGTGTTTTGCCTCTTCTTTTTTCCTTGGGGGATCTACAGCGACAGCACTGAAATCGGAGGCCGCTTACGACGGGCATAGGAAAGAGGTGGCAGACCATGTGGCGAGCGTGCTGGCTTTTCTAAGTAACAGAGAGTTGGAAAACCGTGCTGCTCGTGCCTCCCCTTTGTGGTACGAGTGAGAATAACTTGTTTTCTCCTTGGGCTATTGCTCTATTTGGTTCTTTGGTTCTTTCGTTTTCTCTCTATTAATATCTGGCTCTCCTTTCTTTCCTTCTTCGCGTTGACACTAGCAATGCACCACAGTCGTCCAAAGCCTACGCGGCACATGGCATGATGAGAGAGGACATCCACAAGAGAGAGAGAGGGGTAATTTGTTTCGTCTTGTCGTTGCGTCTTTCTGCGTTTGTTTGTCTGTTTTTGTCCCATTCCAGGAGCTCTTGTTGCATTTTTTTGCTCTTGTGTTTTTCGTTTCGTTTTCTTCTACTACTACTACTACTACTACTGCTACTACTACTACTACTACTACTATTGACTGTTGCTTATTTTGGTTGTTTTTTGCTGTGTTCGTACCGGGTACGATGGCATTTCAATTGATCTCTTGTTATTTTATTTTGCGATTATTTGGTTTGGGTTTCTCTGTTTCACAGTATGCGACCACATCATTTGTATCGCTCTAGGATGAAGAATCGGGACGAACACTGGGTGTTCTACGAGTACGAGTAGTATGGATGACGTGGGGTAGAAAGAACAGGTAGATCGTAAAAACAACACAAATACGTCTGTAGTATTCCCGTTGGTCTGCTATTTCTTATCGCACGAAACCACCATAATTAATGCACGAAATAAATGAATTGTTTCGAATTGCTCTCTGGGTATCGTACGCGCTCTTTAAAAAAGATATTGCTATCATTGCGAGTATTGTTACAGTAGACTAGTCTATGCATATAGGCAAAAGTGCCCTCGGGGGCGTCAAGTGCCCTCGGGGGCGTCAAGTGCCCCCGGGGGCGCATTTATTACTTCCAATATTCAAGACTCCCGGCAGTATTACTTGTACAGCAGCTGTATCATACCTTAGAGGCCCACTGCGAGTCTTCGGCGAAGATTTCTAGACTCGAAGGAGATCGACCGCCGGTCCCGGACGACTTCGCGGTTAGCACCGCCAACGGCGTCCGACGCTGCTGCTGCTGCTGCTCACTCCTGATGAGGATAGTTTTGGACACACTCGGCGCTGGTAGTGGCTGTTGACCTTGGCCCGTACATGTAGCCAGCGTGAGAGCCAGTGCGAGAGCTAATGCCTCAAGGGCAACGTCAACGAGAGCAGCCATAGATAGGCTCGTTCGTAATACGCCCGTTAGTTCTTCATATCTTCGAGGTTGGATCGCGAGACGCGACGGATCTTGCTCTTCTTCTTGCTCCTTTCGTCGTTTGCTCTTCTCTTGCTCTTGTTCCCTTGTTCATTGGACGGACTCGGACGAGTATCTGTTGTCCAGAATGTATTGTCATAGGCGAAGATCGGGATTCGGCATGATCCTTTCTTTCGTGCAAACCGGGTAAAAATACACCCAGCAGGTATGATACGTACCAGGTTCTCGTTATGCTCGTACTCGTTCTAAGTCACCGGGTGGGTGGTGAGATGTGATGATTATGTTATCCAAACCAGCCGATTTGTCTCAGGGCCTGCCGATTTCCGTCGATCGCTCCTCGAGCGCTCGTGGCCTGCTGAACGCCCCGCGCCGCCGCTCCCGCGCGCTCGAGGAGCTTACTAAGCCTTTTCCCAGAGAACGCAGTACGTGTGCACTTGAGTGAACTGGTGACTCAAGTCCAGAGTCTTCTTTCCAAACGGACGGGGTGTAAAATTAGGTGTCTCCCTCATGGGAAAAGCCTCAAGATACCATCGAAAGCCTCCCGATACCCAGATAGATAGATAGTACCAGCAGTATCTTGATATCTTCCAAATTGATATCAGGTATCTTCCTTTTTCGAAAGATACCGGATACCGGATACCTGGTACCAAAGATATGTACCAGGTATCATGTCTTCGATAGGTCGTACATAGTAGGATCGTAGATACTGTAGATACTGGAAATGGGCTACGCTTTACGTATGATAATACTTTGTGTGGTTGTTACTGCTTTTCGCCAACTAACTGCTCTTAAGACTTCCTGTACTAGTCTAGATAGATCATCACAGTTTTGGCGTTGTGTAACCATCATTTAATTTATTGTTGACACGGATCCCCAACGTTTTGTAATAGATACATGGGTAGACTAGACCGCGTCTTACACGAACCAAACACAAAGTAAATACGTACGCGAGTAGAAGTTATCAGGCAACCTTCTTCTTAGTTCTTGCGTCGATTCTTCCTCGATATTGTTAGACTATTAATAGTCTATATTTTTTGTGGCACGACTCCGAAGATCCAACAGTTGGCTGGATACGTTTTTTTCGTTCACCAATACAACAATAATAGACTCGTAGTCTAATAACTCACCCACATAGCATACTACAAGTACCAACAACGCAGTTTGCAAATATGAGTATTGACCATAAATTCGTCGAACTCACAGCTGACGTCCTCAAAATATGTTTATAAAACAATAATAAAGTAGTCACAACATTATTATTATTTGGTGTATCACGCAGCTTGCATGAAGTTACTGTGAGTACGACCGATTGGATGCTTGAAATATGTGTCAAAAGCTTGAAGCGCTTGAAGCGTTTTTCGTGTAGTTGTGACAACCTCTGGATGGTGATAACCCTTCCTTTCAGAAACGCACTCCCGATATATATGGGGACATAACACTTACTTGGAATTAGGCTGTAAAAACTTCAGTAGTTGGAAACGCCGTCCCACCCTCTACAGACCCTCGGTGCAACGGTGTGCAAACTTTCGGTGACGCCATGGCACGTTACCGTGCCGCCCGCGCATACAGCAGCAACTGACGCCTTGCTGCACATCGAAGGACACCCAAAACGCCGCGGTGACCAAAAGCCCACGTCAGTAAAACTCGTTTGCAGGTGGTACCAGATGGCACGCTCATAAAAAAGTGAAGAGAAAAAAAAGCCATTTTCGTTGTTTCCGAATAATATTGCCGCCACCGACATTAATAAAAAAAAAACAGACGACTGCCTGACATCGCTCAAATAACCAAAGCCCCCACCGCCAAAAAAACGACCTTTTCCCCGCCCGACACTAAAAAAAAGCAGTCCACACACCCTTGAGTCTATCATAGCTGTGCATATTGAAGGCAGGCAAAGATGGTATAATATATTAATAGCGTTCTTCATGTATGACAGCGCCAAAACAAGTTGAGCCGTGTCTTCCGTACCCAACCACCGTGCAACAAATACACCGGAGTGTGGCAATCACACATGTACCCGCAACAATCATGGCCGACATCTTCAACCATGGCGGCGAAAACCACCCCAACATACCGAACATCCACAACCATGGTAGCGGGCATCTCCAACCATGGCGGCAACCAAACAACCAACGTACCGAACACCGACAACCATTGTGACGAATATCTGCAACCATATGGCGGCAAAACAGTAGCGAATGTGCCGGGCATCAACAGCCAATACGCGAACACCTACAACCATTGTGGAGAAACATCTACAGCCATGGTGGCGGGGGCGGCGTCGGGTTCGAGGGCGTCGGAAACGTATTCCAAGGCATCAAAGTCTGCCAAAACAACTGCGCAAGGGGAGCCGCGGGGTCAAGATTCCCCTGCGGGCGCCTTCCCACTTCTCGCCGCCCCCTCCAACCCATCACACCACCCCCATTCCCTCCAAAAGCTTGCATGACCCTAGCCACATCAACGTCCAGCATGCCACCGCCTCCACCCCCACCTCCCGCTGCCATCGGCATATGCATGCGAACCCTCTCGTTCATGAAATTCGGGCCCATCAAGCGCGGATTCAAGATATTCGCGTCCTGCGGTAGCAGCGCGAACGTTTCAGCGAAGTCGGACACTTCGAGGTCAAGGTACTTGTGGATGGGCGAGCCTACTCCGTATGCACGACGGAGAATCTCCGCTTCTGACGCACTTGGACGTTTGCCGGGCATGAAAGCTTGCGCAGCCGGTACCCCTGCTGCTGGTGTTGCTGTTACTGCTGCTGCTGATGTTGCTGTTGCTGTCGCTGCTGTTGCTGATGTTGCGGCAACTGCTGCTGTTCCTGATGCTGCTACAGCTGCTGAGGTTGATCCGGGTGCCCCCGATTCACCGTTCGTCGCCTGCGCGTCGAGCGTCGACGCTGTCCCAAGGCCCTGGAGTGCAATACCTGAGAACAGGCGAAACATCGTTCAAGAAAGGGAATGGGACTCAAAAATGTGTATCAGGTGTCAGGTATGATACCCGGTATCGTTTTTCTCGTTTCGGATATTGCCCATGTGTAGTTAGCAGTACGGCTGGTATCATGCTGCGTACGTGTTAAAAGACATCCGAACTACAGTACATCTCCTGCCTCAAGAGCTCGACGTGCCTCGTATGGCCGAAGAAGCCGAAATCGTCACTTTTTTCGACATTTTTCCTCCTTGAATTCCAAAATAAGTTAGATCGCAGAATCTGACATCATTTTCGAAAAACAGAAAACATCACTTCTTGTACAGTCCGTCTACCCCAGCGGGGCATTCCTGCCCCACCACTCGCCACGCCCCCCACCGTCCCAGATCCACACATCCCACAGATCACGATCTAAATCGTCGAGATCCTCTCTCTGTCGTCAGAGCATGTTATGCGGGATCTGTGTAGCACATACAGCACAGATCCAACCCAGAAAGCACGCGCCACATCATTCAGATCATCCCCATCTCGCCCGGCAAGATTATCTATATGCCATGCAGATAACGTTGACCAGGGATCTACCTGCCCTGCAAGACACAATACCATGAACAGAGATATAATCTGTGCGACGTGTGCACAGAGAGCAAACACGCCCGCAATCACAAATCTACCTGCACCGTCATAAAGCAGTTCCATCGCTCGCTCGTGCTTCCAGAGTTCGCCTCCTCTCTCCGCATATATGCTGCGATTACCATGATGATGGGGGTTGCGAGCGAAAACGGCGGGCAAAATATACGAGGCGAAACAAGTAAACACAACCGTTTTTGTTGTAGAGAGGCGTTATTCTGTTCGCGGGAACCGGCGCACTCTACGATAGATGTTAGTCTTGGATTCAGCAAGTCGATAACACTGTAAACTTATTCGTCGCTGTTGAAAAACAATACTACGGCTGCACACAGCGGTGAGGCAGACAAGCAGACAAGCAGGCAGACACGCCAGCAAGCAAATACGACAACACACAGTATTACTGTGGCTACAAGGCTTTGGACAATTCATGGTGCTACTCCGAGCAATACGGGTAAAGGCTTTACAGACAGCCTTTTAATATTGACATTGCTACTAACGAAAGCCTTCAGATAATTGTAGCGGTGCTTCGTACCACTAGACTAAAGCAGTAGTATACATGTAAATCTGTAAACGTATAATTGTCAGTTTCGGCTCTGTTTTCGGACACATCTCTTCGTGCTCGGACCTTTATCCGAAACGTCAGAGGGGGTGGGCACAATTCGGACCTTGGGGTCACTGTGTTCGAGCTTCGGGCGCGATCCGTGCAGTGTGTCGTGCGTAGCAAGTCTTTTCAACTTTTTTGGCCGTGGGCATGGATAAGGCAATACCTGCTATACTTTAGGCCTTCAGTGTAATAATGACATTATACTGCTACAACAACGCACCTTGCCAGGTGAACGAGAACGTGCCCCGTCGGTATTCGTGCCCTGGCCCCCGCGAAGTGCGGGTGTTGCATTACCGACCGCCAGTCCTGAGGGTGGGTCGTCGACCGCGGAGAGACTCCGCACCTGCACGAGTTTCACGCCACACCAACACCACAAAAACGGACAAAACATTGACACAGGGCCATCACGTATATAGGGTGGGAACGTTGAGACACAACCCCTTCGGTTCCGATTATCAAATTGCAGCAGAGAAGAAAAAAAAGTACGCGTTTCTGTTTGCGGCCTTCGTGGCTTTTCGGGAAGAGGGAGTCTGGCCAGAATCAACTTCAATACAGGCAAGACAACAACAAAGAAACACGATTACGGCGAGCACGAGGAAAAAAAAAAAAAGAACGGGCAACGACGAAATCACGCGCAATGGCCTGCAGTTAGCCCAGTACCAGGTACACGTCTTACTTTTCCAACAAAGGCTCGAGCATCACGGGGAAGCGCAGCAGGGTCTCCGCCATAGCTTCTCGAGCGGCGGTGGTACCCCCCCCGTTGTCTAACGTGGCAAGGCACACGGACATGCTGAGCCCCGGCAAGTCTTGAACGGTTACACCAGGACCTTCAAAGATTACATTTTCTGAAAGGCAGCAGGCGTTTGCAAATGCGGGACACCGAAGAAAAACCTCCAGTTAGTTTAGCTTACTTCGGCAGCTGTCCTTATGCTGCTTTCATGAAAACAAGTTGGAGGCCGGCGAGATGCTGAAAGTCCCGTACGCCGCGCAGATTCATCCACCGTGCCAACTAATGTACCAGTACCCAGTACCACCCAACGAGACATGTGGAGCTTCTCACACGAACAAATACGCTTTAGTCTGCAGCACAACCTTCTTTAGGGAAAATATATACATATATATATTGCCCTTCATTACGCCCGTCTGTCGAGGAGCCCATATAATATTGTGTAATGCTGTCTATCGCGGGGATTCCTCGGCCGTACCAACTTGTTGCTGTTGTTGTTGTTCTCACATTGACTCGCATAATCAAGTCCGTGGTCATAGGACAGGCTCCAGTCACTCTGGAGCTGAGGAATACCCCAGGGAAAAAACACAAACAAACCAAAGGTGGTACACGCATATATCACAGCTGACGCAATTCATGCCTCCACCAGAAACATATAAAAGTGAAATCGGGAGTCAGCCTACCATGTGCCACGTCCATACCGGTGAATACGTCTCACTACTCGCGCCTGGAAAAACCGACTTAACCGCTTGCCACACAAGAAAGACCACCACGTATATATTGCACGTAGTACCTATCACTACGTATACGCACGACAGACGCAAGTCAATTGGAAAAAAGAAAAAGAAAGTAAGAGAATATAAAGGAAAGGAAAGAAAAGGCAAGGAAGCAAAAAAAAACGAAAAAGAAAAGAAAAGAAAAGAAAAGAAAAGAAAAGAAAAGAAAAGCAAGAAAAGACAAGACAAGAGGAAGCAAGGGAAGGAAAAGAGAAAAAAATGTTATGCCAGCAGACCCTAGGAACTGACTAAAGACGGCAACTTATACATTGATGAGACGCGCGAAACCACAAATGAACGAAGCAAACCGATACCGAAACCTTACAGCAGCAGACTACAGCGAAGGAGATTATTCATGTACGCGCGTCCGTCCTGGGGTCCGTCCTCGCAGGCAGAGAATGATACATAGGTACCACACAGAATTCCATCACTACTGTAACCTGCGCAAAATATTTACGAACGAGCGAGTCACAGAGCCCACCCCACCCACGGCTCCCCCCGTTCCCAAGAAAACAATAGTAAAAACACGTTCCATCGCCCCCCCCACCCATCATGAAAGCTCACCGCTCGTGCCCTGTAACCGGCTCACGCCGTACGCAGACCACGTCGCCGCCGCGGCCGCCGCAGCCGGGGTATCCGCCGTCCTCGAAAGATCGGAGGGCGAGTACCCAATGGGCAGCTTAGACTCGTACAGCTCAAGAATAAACTTCCCTTCGTAGCACGCCAGCGCGTGGCTGTCCAACGCGAGCAAGCAGCCCATCGGATCGCCCAGCGGGTCTACAGACAGAAGAAGGCGGCCGACTTCCAGAGCGGTACGCGCTCCGCCTACCATGCCTGCCATCTGGACTCGGCGTGGACACAAGAAGGGAGGAGGTTGGAAGAGAACGGTGATATTGTGTGAACAAAAAATTGCCAAAAATTGTTTACACCGGGAAAATATCTTACTTTCCAAACCAGCACGGTGCCTGTGCGACTTATACGGAACCAGCCCCGCCCACAATGCTCGCCATCTGAAGTCAGCACGGACACAAGAAAGTAGCGCTCGGTGTGGCACGAGAAGCAGGCGGGGAGTTGGAAGGGAGCGGTCATGTTGTTGTGGTTTCAAGGCAACCTGCTAAAAACAAACTAAACACAACAAAAATGTCTATGAAAGTGTGCTTTCCAAATAATCACGCGATGCCTGTGTGATTATGCGGAACCAGTTCCGCTCACCTGGCCTGCCATCTGAGCTCAGCGTGGACACAAGGAGTGAGAGGAGTGGAAGGGAGAAGTGGAAATACGCCCAACCATGGTAATTTTCTTCCACTGGTTCAAACGTACCAACTGCCTACCGAACTAGCAATTGCGCCCCCGGCGCCAACTTTTATTCCTCGGAGTCCCGTGACCCTCAACCTTTTCTTGCCGCTGTTCACTGTGACGCCGAGGCAATCTCAGCCACGCCGAACGAACGTGCAAGCCTCAACGACATGTCTGTGTGGGTATTCGGAAGCAAATTGCAACTGGACGCTTTCTGTGCGTTCTCTGTGTGTGGGCGCACCATTGGTGGGCTTGGACGGCGAATCGCCAAGGTTATGTGGTGCGGACACAAAGCGACGGTATTAGCACAACAGCATGAAGTTCCGGAGAAATTTGGGCAGTGCCACAAACAAAACTTTCCATGCACACCCACAGTCAGTGTGGCAGGTAGCGTTGCGAGTATTGACGGTATTATACCTGCATGTGCCGGAACAGTGCCGCCAGGTAGGTCTTGTTGACCTCCAGGGTCGCGTCGAGGCGGCATGCCCCTTCCAACGGGCGAAACGCCTCCATAGAGGAACTCTCCAGCACGTACAGGGACCGCCCGACGAACTCCGACGCGCGGTCCATCTGCGATGGTGAATACAACTAGTACAATGAGTGCAATAGTTTTTCATAGTTTTTTCGATCATGATTTTCACGCCCGAGTTCAATTCGTAACTTTGATGATCTGGGCAAGCCCTGGTGACCGGTGTCATCCCTTCTTCCCCCCGGCACGTGCCTCCATTTTTGTCGTGCATACGGTTCAGGACTACCACGAATCGTCGATTGAATCGATTTTCGCCAACTCTCGCTCTCGCACTTTCGGCCTGTCAGTTTTGTAACAAAAAGTCCCTGCAATGGATACAACGAACACATTGAATACAATGAATACATCGAATACAGTGAATACAGGGAACACCATCAGCGAATGCAATGAATACAATGAATACAATGAAAACAGACGTTACAATGAATACCATGAACGCAAAGAGTACGTGACACGATGAGGTGGTCCTTGTCCCAGAAGTTGCATCGGCCCATAGAGTCACGGAACGCGTGGACGGCAGCACAACGCCAAAAAAAAAAAAAAACAACCGCAACGTCTACGTATAACTCGAATAACATACTGTTTGGAAACGCGGTGGCCTCCAGCGGGGGGTCAGGTTTTCCTTAAACGTGTCACGGCCGTACCTGCCCCGTGTGTGCAAACACCATCGCCAGCTGGAGGAGTGCGTCGGCGTGGTACGGCGCCTGTGATGCGAACGCGCCCAAGAGATTGGGGTCATGCATGCCTTGAATGGCCTCAAACCTCCGCTGCAGTCGACAATAGAGCGGGGGCGGGAGGGGGCGACATGCTCAGTGGCAGAACTTGGATTGTGTACAAAATTCACGAGCGCAAGAGTGGACAATCACAAAGAACGGTATGCGTTCCTATGCGACTTGCCGATGCCAGGTGCTACCACCATAAGGGGGTTCAGCACTATTGTACTACAGTATGTACTTTGTACCTGGTATACAACTATGAATACCGCGTACAACTTCCAGTCATCATCGGTTACCTGCAGCTGCTCCAGCGAGCTCGATCTCTCGAACACAAACCATTCCGCCCCGCTGTGCGCCCTCCGCTGCCACGGGGGCAGGTACGCTGGAGCCTCGCACCGCTTCATTCCCAGACCACCACCCACCAAAGAAGGCGGTTTCGGCCAATCCTCCTTCGGGGCGCTCACTACCAGCCTCTTCAGGGCCAACGATGCTGGAGCATTACCGCCCCGCATCATCATCCCTCGCCTGGGCCTCCTGGCCCGTCCCCCCCTCCCGCCCGCCGCGCCGTTCTCCCGATCCCCGCCGCCAACCCCCGCCCCGAACTTACGGCGAAGCTCTAGATCGAGCTTAAGACAGCGGGGGTCGCACCGCAGCAATCGGGCCAATGACGAGGTAACGCCTCCTTCATCTTGCGCGGATCCCCCCCCCCCCCGCGGCTGCCGCCGCCGCCGCCGCCGCAGATGCTAACTCCGAGATGACGTTATCCAGGTACTGGTCATCGTTCTCCCGTACCGCTGTTCGCCCTTTCGAGGAGGTGACGGTAGGGCTGGCAGCCGTGGGGCTGGCCTCGACGGGATCGGCACTCTTTTGGGGTTTTGAGGGAGTTGCTGACGAGGGAGGCGGTGTGGTTTCGAGGGCGGCGTCGTTCCGGGAGATGACGGGGGAGGTTGTCGTAAGGGCGACGTGGCTTGCGCTGCTGCTGCTGCTGCTGCTGGCGCTACTACTGCTGGCGGTGGCGGTGGCTACGGCATTCGCCGCGGAAAACTTGTCTTTGTTGCTGCCCGTGTTGTCGCTGCTGCCGTCGCTCTCGCTGCTGCTGTCTTGCTCTTCCTCTGAGGAGCTGCTGGACTCGTCTGAGTCATCTCCGAAAGCCTGCAGGGCGGGGCATGAAGAGCAGTTTTAGACAACGTCCTCAAAATATACATGTAAATACCTAGTAGATAACAAGAGTACAACAAGGCAGCAGTACAGGACAAGGACGCCTACAAACAGTATTGGCACTCGTAAGAAACAGGAATGCTTGGCTCAGGCTGGATTTCGTACTTTGGAGGGGTTGCCTTCTGCCCTAACTTCGGTACAGTATAATGGCTCCCCGAGTTTCTTGTTTTCTTGTCAATCTTAGCCTGGCGTTCTTGGTGATCGTTTTTCTAAGCGGGCTTCCTGCAGTCGTTAGTGGGATAGATCCACGAGTGAGTACGTCCACAGTAGCAGCAGCAGTCCGTCGGGGGTAACTAATGTTGTATCCACACTGGCAACGTATACTACTGCACCTGTACCAGGTACCAGGTCGACCAGGTATGCATAGATATCAGTAGGGCGGACGGCTAATTGTAGATCATACGGTAGGCAGCGGCAGTGCCACCCGTCGTGTTGATCGTCAAGCCCTTGCCCTGGGGTACTCCTACTAGAATATGATGGTAACTGCAGACACCAGGAAACGACGGTTGACTATTACAGAGCCCGCCCCGGACTTTTTTCTTTTTTCATGCGCCGCATAAAAAAAACTTTCATGTTTTTTTTTGGCAGAACCATACTATTTATAGTATACAAGATTCCCCTTCGGGACGGGGTTAGCTTGATATCCCGGGGGCGTCGCAAGTAGAAAAGGGGAAACACGGGCGTGCCAACATATGTAAGAGATACTGCCTTTGCTGCTGCTGTATGCTTCGCAATTCTGGCATGAGGTCCGACGATGTCTGTTCTTGATCGTTGCGTTGGACGCGAAAATGTTGTCGTCGTTCGACTACTACAGCTGCGCAACAACCACACACGTACACCGTGACTACTGGCACAAAGGCAAGAGCTTGAAACACGGCTATCGTTTTACTGCCTCCGTACTGCTGCTGTATACGAGTACTGATTTCGCGGCCGTGGGGCTGAGCGCCTTCTTTGAAAAGAACGATCCACCGCTCTTCTTGATCGTATAGTGTGTCTACGACAACACACTGCGGGACTGAGCGGCTGCTTTTGAAAAAACAATCCATCGCCGGTCTTGATCGTTGTGTGTGCCTATCACAACACACTGTCTACTCACACGCGCCTGTTGCATACAGAAGCGCACACACATACACATACACGTACGCAGAAGCGCCGTCTGCGGTTATCACAAAGGAGAGAGCTCACAGCACGGCTGCTGTTGTACCGTGACCGCCACGAGTGCAGAGCCTTGAGGGCCATGTGTGATGCAGAACCAGAGCAGCGGAGCTAGAACAAAGCAGAAACATGTATACCGGTATGGGTTTCTATGGGATCCGCGACACGAGGCAGGCGGCAGTATGGGTCTTGCTCTATGGGTATTTCCCGGTGCAACTACCCCCCAGGTGCGAGGGGCACAACCACTCGATAAATAATATCTAGATAGGTGCCAAATCTCCCACGTAGACGGATGGAGGGAGGTAGTTTTGTCGGGGGAGGAGTGTTACGTATTCAGTGCGAGGTGTACAACCGCAGAAGTCACAGGTCTAGGTGCAATAGATAAGTATGATGTTCGACAGATATATGTACTGTTGTTGCTGCTAGTTGTATAATGCGCAGCTAGCTGCGCGCGTCCAGTGGACCACGCAGCTTGCATAGATGAGTATCGACCCTTAATAAATAATCGAACTCAGACCGGTGACAATGGAAAGCAAAAGGTTTGAAATTCCCAAAGATCCCAGCCAAACTTTGCCTGAACGGTCGCCTATGGACCCAATTTGGTAGTTGAAACTTTCCAGATTTCCGGAAAAAAACGATATCTCGCGGCGATCTTGGCCAACATCAGCCTGAGAAATTCTTAAGCAGATCTTGGATTAGACGCGGCGCAATTTCGTGTTCTCCACACACTTCGTTCGACGAAATCAACGACAGCGTCGTGAACTCTGAACGTGGCGAGCTCGATAGGGGCGCCGATCCCCGCTTAGTGTACAGCGCTCACTCTACGGCCGGTGATTTGTGGCGGGCGCCGATCAGGCTTCTGTTAAAAACACATTTGGCGGCTTGTGTGCAGAAAACTGAGACAAAAATTATCGTCTCCCAACGGGCGAAGAACAGAATTTTGAGAGGATGTGACGGAATACGACAGGACAACACCAGCAACCTCTCACGCCCTAGGGCATGGGTCGAGATGGACTCTTCAGCGCTGTGACCTACACTCATGTGGCCTTGTCCGGAACGAAGAGGAGTGACCATGGGCTGTCTCTATCTCGAGATCGAAGGTCAATCGTGTTTGGTGGGCAGCGTTGATCAAGGCTTAATGAAAAACAGACAAATTGACCTGTTGGACCGCATAACCCGAAAAAGAGCCATAAAAAAAAATATTGTAGTCATATTTCCCCCATAGCGACGTTACCCGGGATATTTCGGCAAATAACCCCCAGAAAAAGTTTGCAAAAAAATTGGCCAAAGTACTGGCTTTCCATTGTCATCGGTCTCACAGCTGACATTTAAAAACGGTTTTAAAAAATATGTAGTTGCGTCGTATTTATAGTAGACAGCAGAAGGGGTAAAAACATTCGGACTGATGGAAGAGCGGAGCGGACTACTCGTATTGAGAAAGAACAAAAAAGTACGGGTTTTCCCATGCACCCGCTCGCCTCAGCGAGGCGGAACGCAACCTCTTAAAAAAAAGCGCCAGCTCAGAGATGTTGAATGCTCAGACGCCACGGAGCTTGGACGGGATCCAGAGATGCGTCGTATGTACCGACGGCCCCCTCGCTTGCCCCACAGCCTAAAGTGCGAGAAAAGAACCTCGGTCGCCGGAGAATATAATGCCAAAAACAAAGAGTGCATATTTTACACAAGACATAATATTCTAGCGTTAGGAATAACGACTCACCGAAAACGTGATACCACAGCTGTTACGTCCGCTTTTATGATTTGTGAAGAAAGCTTACATTCACAGCAATATTTTCAGCTGAAAAAGAATCGTGCTTCGTACGACTGCCAGGTCACTTGGACGCTCACTTCGACCAGAAAGACGCCTCAGAGACGAACGCTGTAAATATCGCCCTGCCATCTATTGGGCACCCTGAAAAACGTACGAGTTCTCGCGCTACCGATGCCGTTTGACATTGAACTTCGGCGACAATGCCAACCACTGGTATGCCGACCGATGCCAGCCTCTAACGGAACCCTGCGTTCCTTACAGGAAGAGCGCCGCAAGTTGTACCGGTTAGGGGTTAGCGACCAACATTCAGGTATATCTTGACGGGATGCATACATAACAAGGCGTACGGTTTAGTGACAGCAGTATGCTCTTACCGCTGGAGTTCAAAACAGATTGGACTGCAGGTAAGCTTTCTTCACGTATCATAAGAGCGAACGCAATAGCCGTGTTTCAGGAGGTGACGCTTTCCGTGAGGCGTACTGGCACGCCACTGATATACTGGAAATAGTACAGCTGCTGCGGACAAGACAACTTACACAAAAAAATGGGAAAACACACGCACATGGTGTTGCAGCAGTTCAGCCGCCGCGGGTCCTTAATGGGAAAGGGCTTGCGATGTACCAGGTGTCGTTGGTCGAGAGTGTGACTCCAAGAGGGGGAACCAGCCTATGTTCTACGGCCTACATTATCATACAGAGTAGGTGTCGGTCGGCAAACACGGCAGAACGACCGACCGCTGGTGTGCGGGTACCATATACGTATGTAAGGCTCCGCGCGATTGTCAATCACAACAGGAGCAGTGTCGTGAGCTCGTGAGCGCTCCATCGAAAGCTCTGCAGCACAAAAATAAAGACGGCTGGCCTATGGTTCGAGCTCGTTGGGTGTGTACGTGAGGTTCTATATACACTGAAGGTGCTACAGCAAGTGGCAGGTGCCTTGCAAGTCCAGCTCCTCTGCCCCGCGATGGCCTACGAGAGGCAAGATGCACCATAATCACAATGCACCACGTTTTCGGAACAAACTACTTGGAATTAGTGTTATGAAGATTTTTTCCCACAAACTCACCGACGCCGACACGACACCTCCTCTCGAAAAGGGTTCATCCTCCTCCGAGTCATTGGTGCCTTCTGATGCATCCAACTCCTCGTTTAAAGTGCCACCTAGAAGATGGTCGAGCCCTTTCGCCTTGGCGAGACGGTTAAGCTGCCGAGCAGACATGTCAGAGGGAAGAGCAGCTGCACACAGCAGCAGTGGGTGTTGGGAAAAGCTGAAAAGCTCGAGGTCGGTAAGTTTTGGAGTTGTGTAGAATTACGAAGCCTTGCATGTACGGGATGTGTCCCTCCTTGAAAACGCGAAACCAGCTGCAACCAGGCGCAGAACGAGCACGTATGCTGCGTGGTGCACTGCTATGAGTAGCTCGTCGTGTGACCCGATCGTGCACCAACTTCTGTTTCAACAGTTTTTGCGTTTACAGGCTTCAGAGAGGTGGGACAATGCTGCTGCAAAGCAAAGGTTGGCGCAGAAGTCGTGATTATTTTTCTTTCCATTATTGTATCTCTGATTTAGACTTGGCCCCTCAGTAGTGCGGTGCCTTGCCAGACCGCACTAAAGTGCGACCCTGAACTATCGGAGATGTTGCTTGCGTATCTCTGTATCATATAACGAGATCGTGACAAGCAATTTAACAGCACTAAGATGGGTACCAGCACTCAAGAGTACAGCGCTAACGCTAGACCACCACCACGCTGTACCAGGTACCCGGGTATACTGGTACGAGTACCTCCGATGATTGGGCAACGGAATCGGCTAGGCCTCTTGCCACCTGCCGCCGCAACATCGCGGCTAGTGAGGGAGCTTGGCAATAGTGAGGGTATGGCCACTCCTCTACGTCGGCAGCTCCACCTGCCTGCTGCTGTCGACCGTCCGTTGGGTGAGAAGAGTGTTGGCCATATTTTGGGAATTGGGAGAACTTGATTACAGAGTGCCTGGGGTCATGTGCAACGGTTCGCTATGATGCGGAATTGCTCGAGATTGGAAGTACGAGGTAGATGCCACTATTAATACTGAGTATTAATAATACCAGCTACTGGGGTGCCATACAGCATTCAGCAGTACAATAGCACGAAGAAGGTTGCGATTAACCAAGGGCGTGTTAGCTGGGTACATCCTCTGCGGGTACCCGTTACGTACCCGAGTATCATCGGTATCAATCAGATGCGGGACCCTGGGTACCCTGTAATATTAATAGAGTTCATACGAACTATGTACCAGGTACCTGGTACAGTAGCGGCTACGGTTTAAGAGAACTTTTTTAAGAGAAAGTACGGATTTAAGAGAGAGGAATTGGCTTGTACCAATCAAAATCGATTTAAGAGAGAATTCCTATTGCTTCCGAGATTTTCTCTTAAATCGAACCATTTGGAAACCACGTGGACACACACATCACACACACAGATTGTGTTCAGGCTGACAGGTCGCGAGGGTAGCGTTAGTTTCTTGGGTTTGTGTTATTTGTAAGGCGAGTGATGTCTTGATAATGTGGAAGTTTCTTTTTTCGTTGACTCGTGTTTTGTCGGGGGTTTAAATCGATGGGATGAGAGGTTGAGGGTGTTGTGTTGAGGGTACGGTGGGAGGAAGGGGTGCAGTGTGTAAACGGGTGCGTCTTTCTTGAGTGCTTTCTTGAGTGCTGGTGCATTCGTAGCCTCGTGTTGTCCTTCTAGAAGAGGTGCGAGCATGAAACACACCTATAAAACAACAACAAAACCACTACTGCTGTACCGACTTTGCGTGTCCACGTGCAAAATGTGCATCGCATGACACGACGATGATTTATTTTCCAAGCGCAGATCCACCAAAAGCGCACCACGTACTTGGGTCCACGTGCTCGCCAACCAAGAGAATGAGCGGTGTTTGGAGGTAGCCCGACGTGGTAACGCTTGCTGCGTTACGCGACATTGAATGATACACGCTCTACGACCTCCTACGCCATGTAGTTCGGACAAGAGCGTCTTTCTCTGGCGCGCTTTCGATTTGGCTACGGTATAAGAGAATATTCTCTTATACCGTAGCCGAGACGGTATAAGAGAAAGCCGGATTTTAAGGGAGAGAAATTGGCTTGTACCGACCCTCTTTAAAACCGTAGCCTCTACTGTATATAAAAAGATACGAGTATTTTTTACCTTCTGGTAAAAGTTTACCTGTTCGTACAGCAGTAGGTACTCGTACAGGCAACGTTGTACATACTATGAAACAGTACCAGATATAGCATGCAAGATTTTGTCCCCCTCAAAAAAGGGCTTTATAGTGTCCGCGCACAGATTGGTTAACATCACCCTGTTGACCGTGATACAAGTTACACTGCTGTAGTTCCAAGGGGAGTCGCCGACCTGTATCCTTAATGAGGACACCCCCAGATAATTCGCGCGATCGGAGTATCACACACAGCTTGCAAAGATGAGTTTCGATGAAATTGAAATCTTCGATCTCACAGCTGGAGTGTATTCTTACTTTGATAATACAACATGCAAGGTAACACCCACTCATTATAGGACGAATTTCCAAGCTGGTTTTTCTCGACGACGGGGAGGGTAGTGCAAACGCCGAACGACGCGTCTACGGAAAGATCCGGGGAAAGATCTGGGGAAAGATCTGGACGAAATCTTCTCAAAGCCACAGTTTTCGTTATGTGTGCCCCCCCCCCTCAAAGTTAAGAAAATCGACTCTGAAATCCATTCGAGGGCGGGGTGTTATCTTGCGTGTATTAGCTATAGGGTTGCCATTGGTAGGGGTTTGCTTTTCTTCGAGTTTTGCATGGATTGTTGTGGTACAGGAGGCGTACAGGATGACTGAGGAAGTAGTTTGCGCTCGTAGAGCTCCAGACTAATACTGCTGTGTGTAAAAGTTTAGCAATCCTTGTTTCAGGAGATATGGCCGGGAGCTGGTTTCAAAACCGGCGATTTCGATAAATAGTAGTTGGGGAGGCTACCGTAGAACGAATCTTAGGAATAGCGCATAGAAGTGTTATAATTGGGACTGCGCAAGCAAGTGCCTTTGAAGTCATGTTTCCGGGTGGGGTGGTGAGCTCCTCGCGATAGGAGCTCAGAAACGAACTTCCGCTGCACCTCTACGGCCGTGGGATTACTCGGGGGGCAGCATCACAAGAAGATCACTGACAGCGGCATTAATCGCACGGTAAAACGCCCCTAGGGCGTGTGCACTCCGCTTCCTGTTAACTTCGAGCGCATCCACCCCAACAATAACCCACGGAGTCGGAGACGCCAAAATTTGGCACGAACACGCTGGGTTGTCAGCGAGGCGGGGCGCGGGGAGGGGCTGCGCCCCGGCACGCTCCCCTCCGCCCCGCCCCGTCTTGAGCTGTTTATCATTCTGACGTATACTGATATTTAAGATTAGGGGCAAGAACGAC
This sequence comes from Undaria pinnatifida, assembly GCA_012845835.1. Classification (NCBI taxonomy): domain Eukaryota; class Phaeophyceae; order Laminariales; family Alariaceae; genus Undaria; species Undaria pinnatifida. Next base: position 10,529,318 of record JABAKD010000028.1, read on the forward strand.
AGGCGGATCTAGTTCGATCCCTGTTGACTTCGTGTGAATCTATCCCACCATGAACCCACGAAGTCGGAGCGGCCATCCTTGGCACGATTACGCTGGGTTGCCAGCGGGGCGGGGCCGGTCCCAGCCACCCTGCCCTGTGCTGCTGGCACTCCTAAAGTGTACTCATATCGAATACTAGCAGCACGCACGGCGGGCGGAACTGCGCCGCTTTTTGTTTTCGTTCGAAGATATCCCGTCAGTAATCCACGGAAAAGGAGAGGCCATCCTTGGCAGGCACACGCGGGGTTGCTCAGCTGGGCGAGGCGAGGTGCTGGGCGGGGCGCGACCTTGACGAATTCGCTGTAATTATGGCGGCGAAGAAGTCAACACCCGCCGTGTAATCCATCCTGTCGTAAATAGTTAACTCAAACTTTGTCGTTTCGTGCGACAAGCTCGTGGCCCAACATGCTTCCCCGGGTTTGTATCATACCATCAAACCCCGTTCTTCGTGCTCCGTTCTTCTCCAGCTAAACGCCGCTCAACGTCTGTCGTATCGCTATCGATGTCTCTTCACGCAGGGGTGTAGGGGGGGGGTTCATTGCCGACGGGGGTCGGCCCCTGTTTTGTCGAAGGGTGCGAGTGCATTTTAACCGCGGGTTGCTTGCTGCTAACCATCTAGCCTTGAGCCGTTTGTCGATGTGGCAGTGTCGCTTAAAGCTTGAACCACATTTTCTTTTTTTTTGCTACTGCAAACACGATCGTACGCTAATTCCAAGCGGTTTGCCTCCAAAGCGCGGGTGCAGTCGTACAAGCGGTTCCCAGAGAGAGTGGTAATACTACTGCTGTACTCGCAATGTTTCGGTGGTTCTTATTGCACACATGTCCTTGTAATATGGGCCGCCTATACTTTCGTGTATTGGACCCCCTTCACAACCCGGTCTGCTGTGGTCTCATCTGCGTGCATGAACCTCTGTGCCGCGATTGACAGGCGGTACTACGGTAGGTGCGGCACACAGGCAGCCTCATCCTCACCATGCATTGGATCCACTGCTGCTTTGGTCGTACTGTCGTCCGTACACACTGTCTTGTACACATGTATTTGTGCTATTCGCGGCTTCTATTGCTATTGAAGCACAGTGTCGCCTTGGTCCGTCTGTGGGAGATCGTCAAGCCTCTTTTCGTATGGTACCTGTATGTTCGTATACCTGCTATATCGTTTAGCGATAGGACAACCCACACGCCTCCCGCTCGATGATCAATTATCCAAAATGAACGACCGATTAACAGACCCACAAACTATCCTCCCCAGTTTTCCTTCACCTCCCCCCCTCTCGAAACTGCGTTGTTTCCGACATGAAACCAAGGTCCTGAGGAGGAAGAGTCGGCGCGTCGACGAACGTATTTATGGGGATGCGTGCTGGTGGTGGCCAGCGGATTGTTCTTCGTGACCTCGTTGTGAGTATTGTAGTTTGCGGGTTGTGTTTTCACCCTTTTTCGTCGCAACAGCACCCTATCTGGGGCCGTATGCTGTGCAGCAGCAAGCTGCTCTACTTCGTTGCGCCGTTTTTCTTGCGACGCGGACTGTAGCTATGGAAATGTCGCGCTGCTTGCGTCACCGAGGACTAGATGTGCTGTACTTGCGACCAACCTCTGTCCCTCCCCGGTCCTCCCTGGACACATTTTGTTGGCTGCGATACACGCGATGGCTAGACCCTACTAACCCTAGCACCCTAACCCTCGCCCTGGCACATTTGTACTCAGGTTGCCTGTTTTCGTTCATTGCCCTCTCGCGCTAATGGTTCTCTCATTTTGACTTTTAGAGCAAGGGGTGCCATCCTGTACCTTCTTCACGCGAAGCAATAAGTGACGATAAACCCGTGAGGCACAGCTAAAATCTCTCGCGCAACATATATGTTTTCTGGACCTTGAAGAACATTTTTTATCGGACCGGAAGCAAACAATCTGCTTCTGACACCCCAATAACATCAATCGTCCATATAATTCTGGAACTTCGTTCACCAGTACAATCCTACACAACTCCAACAGATCTGGTCCCCGTTCATGATCTGCGTCGTAGAGCAGACAGATCCCTGGTCTATATGATCTACACGACCTATAGATCATGCTGTGGGATGGAAGATCGTACGTACGATCAGCGTAACCTAGCACCTATTTCCTGGGTTGGATCTGTACTACACAGATATTGCACAACATGTTACAGACAGATATAGGATAAATATGATCTAGATCGTAATCTGTTTGTTGTGTGCTAAGCTCCAGAGCCGAAGCTCACATCATCACAGACTCAGCCTAGCCGCGGTGCAAGCGCTTACCTGGTATCTCTCTGGCATCGTAAACCAGCCACAAGCCAATTCACATTAACAAACTCCTGCCACGGTCAAATCCTACCCCTAACCCCTGTCCAGGTACGCCATTGTGTTCTCCAAGCTCATGCCGCCCATGGGCCACCCTCTGCTGGATGCCATTCGAGAAGACTTTCACTACTGCTACCTCGTCCCACTTACCATCTACCCGTCCTGCGCCGCGCTCTACATGAGCTGGGTCAGCCTGAAGTTCTTCAGACATAACTGATTTGGTTGTGGGTTTTGGTATTTTCTTGTGGTGCGTTGATTTTGCTGTGTGAGATTTTGGCGTTTTACGTGATTCGCTGGTTTGGTTGTGACTGTTAGCGTTTTGCGCGGTGCGATAATTTGGTTTGAAAATTTTGGCCTTATGTGTGGTACGATACAAAAATAAGTGCCATGATAGGTATTAAATTACCACGTGTTACTTTGTATACGTGCAACATTATGGATGTTCCCCTTTCGATTGACTTTTCATCAGAGGAGAATTTTGGAATACCAGGTATGGAATCTTGATGCCCGTACATGGTACATACATCTGCTTTATTGATGTGCAGTCACTAGGCACGGGTACAGCAGTAGGTATCTTGATTTGGATAATTAAAAAAAGGCAATATGCGGCGGGACTAGGGTGCGCAACTATAACTCCGACGAGTGTCCCTGGTGTTCAATTCTTGCCACCTACCGGTAGATATTTTGTTGTAATCGTGCATGCTTTGTGTAATGTGTCACCTACCGGTAGATATTTTGTTGTAATCGTACATGCTTTGTGTAATGTGTCACGTAGATTTGAGCCAATTTCAGCGGCTCCCGGTATGTACGACCGGCCGCATCGCAAGCACCATCGCGAGCACCAAGGTGCTCGCCAAAACTTGAATAGCTGAGGGCATGGATGCAGCGCCCGGGGATGACCCCAACTGTTTGTTTTCAGCCGGATTTTGTTGTGTCGGAAGCCCCGGGGCTGTTAAAGCTACGCTGGCGTATAGAGCGACGCTGATAGAACGATGCCAGTGGAGCGACGATGGCCAAACGATCCGCATTTTTATAGGGCAATGGCTGGCAAGAGGCCGCCGCTATCGTTAACGACCGAGTGCTTTGTAATGTGTGTCCTGTGCGTTCGCGCTGTACCTGATAAAACTCTGTCAAAGCTAAACCAGATGCCGTTATCGCGACAAACTTGCATGGATGGATGTACGCAATACCTCCAGCTCTCCGGAGAAACGCATGGGGCTCGTCGACCGAACGGACGGCTCTCTCGTCGGGTTTGAGGGTGTGCGTCTTACTAGACAGATCTTGACTGATTGGAATGAGACAGCGACAGTTTGTCGTACTGCGCTCGACCGGTTTAACTAGTTAAGGCAAAACCCTGATAGCTACCAGGGATGATGGGGAGCACCGAACAACAAGGCAGAGTGGACGAGAGATGGCGTGCTCAGTTACCGACACGCCTGTTTTTTTGTCCGCCTTTTTTGTTTGGTGCGTAGGGTAGGTGCTGGTGTACAGGAAATGGCACGTTTTGGTTGGGGGTTGTCGCCTAACGACGTACCAGGTATGCGGTGAGCATGTGCGGCGACCTCTCGGCATTGTTCACGTCGGCGTTGGGCCTGCAGTAGCTGAGTGTCCCTGCAGGTCTGCCAATTAAGCGTGTCCTCTTGGTGTTTAGACCAAGGCTACGGTAGGGGGGGTATCCCCGTTTTCACTAGTGTGTTTGAGCCACTCGCACGAGTGGCTCTGTACCTCACGGATGAAAATGGTTTAGGCAGTTGTTTTGGAGCAGCTTAGATTACCTTTGCATCGCGGATTGATTTCGTCAATATAAAATATGAAGAAAACGTAAGATAGCAAAATAACAAAGGGGTTACTCGCGCGAGTGACCTCTAGCCACTGAAATTGAAGGCCCAAAAAGGGACCCCCCTACCGTAGCCTTGGTCGTTACTCAAGTTCTTAAGCTTAGCTATTACGGAGGAAGATAGTAAAAAGGACCAAATATTGTTCGTAAAAATCTATTAATATATAAGTTTTTGTGTCCACCGTAGGTCCTATTTACTAGGGTCCCCCGTAATAGTCATAGTAAATAGTGCTCTGGGTGCCCTTGTGTAGACTAAATGTGTAGCGTACTGCTCCCACAGGAATAGTTTCAGGGTTGGAACTGCGGGGGGTGGACTGGCGTTCCTGAACGAAACGGATTCATCACTATCCTTCTCTATCCATTAATGTGCCAGGTAGATCTATTTTCCTCTCGGAGACCCTTGGATTTCTGTAGCATGCTGTCGCGCATTGGTGAGCGCCAGCCGAATCAGGTTCGTCGGGTTGCGGGACCGTCCCAACCACTCTGAAATGATGGCGCCATCGTTTCCATGACCATGTCCACCTTCTTATACGAAGTACTACTACCGTAGCAGTAGTCCCTCTATAGTGCCTGTATGTGCACTATAGAGGGAAGTATCGGCACAATCGCGGCAACCGGTACTACTACTCCGTGTACTACCACTACTACTGGTTGTTTCTATCTGTGCCCTGCGATTTCACAGGGACTTTTTATAGCGGGCAACCGGCACTGTAGAGGGACCTACCTCTACATGCTGTTATCCCCTTCTGGGACTCTCGCGAGGGAAAACAGCCGGAAAAAAAGTGGCGATTACAGAGTCGACCCCACGAAGCGCAGCTTCTTTGTTTGGCCGATGTGCTCAAATAGCGACGTCAAGGTGCTGTGCGAAACGCGTACTGTACTGCATGGTGAACAGTACTCGTACTGCTGCTGCTCTTCTTCCTACACGCTTGAAAAATTATCCAGGGCTTGTGATGGGTCATGCATGACCTGACCCGCGGGTCGGAATAGAGATTTCTCAACTCTCCCGGGCCGAGCCGGGTCGGGTCAGGAGGTAGTTTGCTTTTCGAGTAGATAGACCCGCGGGTAAAACTCCAGCGGCTATATTAATTTTGCGAAGAGGCAGGTTGACAAAGACGCCAGGGTACCGGCATAGCAACATCTGCCGGGTTCGTACGTGGCATGATACCCCAGGGACCTGGAGGCAAGAACAAGGCTGGCTGCAGTCATCGCGTAATTAACACTATACGCCACCCTCGGAGAGACTGCCCTCCCCATCTCCTGCAGCTAACAACGGTACCTCCACGTACGCCCTGTCTGTGTGCATTACTTACTACCTGGTATGTATTTCAGCGTCGCGCATCGTGGATATACTGCTGTACAGTGGTAGTTTAGGGGGGGCTTCCTTGGCACTACAAAAACGTCATCATCACGTCTACCGACTGCTATCCAAAACACCCCGCGGCCAGATTACGATGTTCATATTCTTCTAGAGATACAAGCTCTGCGGTTACAAGCTACGCAACAGAAATGTATGTATACCAGGTACACATCGCATTGGATATTATACCACGGGTACATCGCAACACCATAAAAAGGAGGCGTTGCCATGCATGCAATCAATGCCGAACGTACCCGCGATCCATGAGTACCTAGAACCACTAATAGTCTAATACTATTGATATCCATACCAGGTATATCTAGGTGTAGACTATGATATGTACGTGTGTAAGATACCACGGGATCGTTTCTTTATTATGCCGGGTTTTGGGCAAGATATCGGATCTTCAACCAAACCACTGAAGGGGTGAGGAGGGGGGTGAGTGCTCCGTACGGTGGTACTTCTGCTGGTATAGTCTAGACTATATACACAAGTACATTAAGATATCTTGTTGGGCAAGATACTTTTAGCGAATCGTCAATAATGGTTGAAATGGTGGCGAAACAACGGACGGGTGAAAACAAAAAGATCCAATCAATCCATCGAGGGACCCGCCCGCGCGACATCTCCAACTAACTGCTGAACGGGGGCAACCAACGGGTGAGTTCGTACGTACAACGAGTACTATCAATACTATATTGCTGGGATCAATCTCAGCAAGACGGGAATCTTCAACGGCTGCATGAAAGGGGAGGTAAACGGGTCAAAAAAAGATCCAACCAATCATCAATCGAGATTCAGGCTAATCGAGATACCCGCCCATGCAGAGGGATCGCAGAACCGCACCATTCTCGGCATCAACAGCCCGCAAGCAAAGAAAAAAAAAAGTCATACGATCTAGTCTACTCGTGGATCTGATCACGAGTAAGTTAGTTGCTGTGGGATTTCAATCCATTTGGGTTGGCCGGTTGAAAACAGAGATTCCGGGAGACTATTTCAGATGGGGGCCCCCCCCCCCCCCCCCCTAGCTCGTTTGTGTCGGTTTACCCACCAGGATACCAGGATGATACCGTATCCGGTACTACTCAGTGCGAGGTATCACATGTGGTGCTTGGCCGGTGTGCTATGGGTGGCCCTTTAGATCGATCACCAGGATGCCTAGTCGCCTGCAGCCGACACCCAACGGTATCTCTCGGGAGACATTGAGACAGGTCAAGATCGTCGATCTGGTGTTGCGCGGATGGATCCACAGGTACCGTGGATCGTTAAAACCAAGGCGTGTTCCTCTCCGAGACCGTCATCCTCGAGGCGACCGGCGTCGCCATCCTTGAGGAGACCGGTCCTGGTTGCGCTGGCTATCGCGTGGTCTCGAGCCAGACCTACCTGCTCTGCTGTTGTTCCTGCATCCACACGTGCGACAAGTACACCTCGGGTGGAAATAGTGTTTCCCGTCCATGGAGGCCTCGTCGCGCAAAGCTTTCAGCCGCAATTTGCTCTTCATGTGGCGGACAAGCGAATGCTGGAGGTATGGCTGACGCGTTTTTTGCGCAAAGATATATGCGTACATAGACTATACATGATGATGCAAACCCTGTGCCCTGTGCCCTGTGTGTATGCGTTATACTCCGGAGTATTACTTTTAAACGTTGTTCCCACCCATGGAGATTCTTTACACCCAGCGTCCGTGCCGAACCTTCACCCTACCGTGAAGACATACCACAGGTACGTGCACAACCTCTGTAGTCACAAAGCACGGGAGAGAGATATCAGGTATAATCGCTAAGTTATGATACCTTGGTACGATTTTGGGGCAAGATATACGCTTGCCTATCAAATCAAGACGTACATGCACTAGTATGGACTATATAGACTAGTCTATACCCGAGAGACCCAATCAGACAGTGAGTGTGCTGAACCCTATGCACGATCACAATGAAGGCACGTGCCGGGGGGGAGAAGGGAGGACACCTGTGACCACGGCTTGTCCAGAAGGTCGCTGAGCGAAAAGCATCTTACGAGTTGAGATGGAGCAAAAGTGATAGGCGAAAAAGAAAAATATAGACCACTTGTATATACCAGGCAAACCCTTGCGCCGTCAACAAAGGTACCAAAAGTATCAGCCCCTTTTTAACTAATATTATTATTGCACTGTACGTATCATAGCACCCGCCTTCTTGGAGACAAAGCACTTGGAGTTAAAGCAGGCGCTACTTTTGCCGCATTTATTGTGGTGACATCGTTGAAGGCCTGGGCTTTGGGAGACTAAAAAAAAAGCAGCAGAGAAAATGAACTCATCACATTTATGATCAAGGTCATATATATGGCGGGGGGGATACCTTATTTTCACGACCGAATTCAAGCAACTCGCGGGAGCGGAGTGGCTCTGTATCCAAGTCAAAAACAGAGTTTGAACTGCTTACGACCAAGGCCATACGGTAGGGGGGGTGCCCCCAATTTCACTATCGGGTTTGAGCTATCATATAATATCATATCATATCATATCATATCATATCATATCATATCATATCATATCATATCATATCATATCATATCATATCATATCATATCATATCATATCATATCATATCATATCATATCATATCATATCATATCATATCATATCATATCATATCATATCATATCATATCATATCATATCATATCATATCATATCATATCATATCATATCATATCATATCATATCGTATACATACTCGCGCGAGTGACTCAGTACCCCACGGACGAGAAGCACTTCTTTAGGCGATTTTTTCCGCGCAGCTTAGCTTATTATACCGTTCGATTGCGGATTGTGACATCGGAAATTCAAAACATCACGAACTCTTCCATAGACCGCAAAAAACAGAGGGGTTACTCGCGCGAAGGCCGCCAAGCCGCTGCCAAAAAAGGTCCCAAAAGGGACGCCCTACCGCAACCTGGTACTATTATTGTAACATGATTACAAACTTGTTTTGTTGGCACAGCTTCGCAAACAATCCCTTGGTGGTGCATAATACCGCGTTGTTAGGTACCGAAAAAGCAAAAAAAAAGTAGGACGTCTCACCACTCGCCGGAGTGACTGACTCCGACCCGCTGAAACAAGACGCCGTAACAGTGGCCCTCCCCTCTACCGTGTGCAGCAGTGAACCAGCACCATCACCATTTGTCATATACATTACACCAGGTAAACCAGGTGCGGGTACCAGCTCCTTGCAGTCGTTCGAGGCAGTCTTGTCACCGCGGCCTAGACTGTGGCGACGAGTTAATACGAGGATAACGACAACAACATGTACCATGTGCCTATAATAATATAATAGTAGTGCTTATACATGCGAACAGTTGTTAGATGTCTCCACGCGCGTGGCGATTGGCCTCCACGTGGCTGGCTGTGTTGCGCGGGTCTTAAAGCGCGACACTATAGGATCAAACGACACTTAGTCAGATCGCGCTGTAGCGCTAAGCTCCTCTCTTACCTCACGAGTTTGCCGAATCGCGCTGTCTGTGTGAGTAGGGACAAACTCTTCTTCCTCACCCTCCATGAGTTCGCCGAACCGCGCTGCATGAATACGCTTAGAGCCAATCTCTTCACTCGTCGGCCATATATAGACCCCTATCCATGATACATGTTTTGCAGGGCAGATACTATCCCTCATGTATCTCTTTCAGGGCAGCTAGAGCCCTGTGGTCTATGTGACCTGCGTGGCCTGCAGATCATGTTGCCGAGTGAGAGTCGTATGATCTGCACGATCTAGCATACGTTTTCCTAGGCTGGTTCGGTGCTCTGAGCCACACAGATCCCCGCACAACATAAAACGATACTGGTATTAATACGGTACCGACAGACTCAACGTACGACAGAGGTAGCACTTTTTTTGGCCTTTTTTTTCTGAATGGCGGGGGCTCCTTAACGCATGCACACCTGGAAACCCTTGTTTGGGGACAAATTTACTTGAAGTTAGGGTGGGGAGGGGCTTGGGGACACTAACGGGGTTCACCTAAAACCATCCGACTCACTGGACTGACATTCTTGTGTTGCAAATATTACTCTTACTTTTTGTACACCTACGCAAAGGTAGGCCATGGGATTTTTATTTTTCATCACAAAAGCACTTTCACTTGATTGAAAACCAGTTGTTGCCTCAGGGGGTATATAGCTCAGGGCTTTTCACGAGTCATGTCCTGACATGCCGATCGTGTCACGAGGTTCTCAGCATCTCTCGGGTCGAGTGGGGTCGAGTCAGGAGGTGTTTGAAACGTCACGGGACGGGACGGGTCGAGTCGGGTCGGGTCAGGAGGTTTTCAAGTCTCGCGGGTCGGGACGGGATACCCCGATTCTACCTGACCCGTGAAAGGCCCTGGTAAACGGCCACCTCCCCACGTGAGGAGCCTCGACAACAAAAATGGTGCACCTTTATTGTACTATTAGTAGCATGTTTCCACCGATACGACAAGATCTACTATAGATCGTGATCCGGTCGGACGTTTGAAACGCTTCTCCATACTCACAAAATTAAATCAACGTCACCCTACAGGAACATCTGGACACGATTCGCTTGTGCTACGCTGTCGGCGATGCGGCGGCCACCTGCGTGGGAATGGGTTCCGTGTCCACCCTAGTCGAAGACGCAACTCCTGGTCCAGCGGTCCTTATCGCTTGGGTTTCCGACGCACGGACAGGAGGTGTTCTGTCAGACCAAACATCATCCGTCATTTTTGAGGTGATTCAAGGGTTTCGCTGACTTTCTTCCGATGAACACCTCCGCGAAAAACTTCAACGAGTTGATGAACTTATTGCACAACGTTCATCCGTTCGTCCAACGAGGATGAAAGACGCACACAAGACAGCGAAATTATGGGCGCATGGTGTATTTTGTCGTTTTTTTCGTTGTTTTAGACGTTTCTGACTCCTTCAGGTTATGCCGGGGGGTGCGACGTGAGGCACTGCTCAAGGTGTGAGCGAGGCCTCTCTCAAGATCAATGGGCCCTGTTTACCATTTGCAAGTGCCTTAAACGGGATGCGTCACACACGTATGGGTGCAATATCGCCCTTGCTTTTCCATGCAACAATTCGACCAGGTGGTGTCAGACGACCAGCGGAGAATGCCGATCACTGGCGAGGCAGGCGGACAACAGCCACTGCCCTTGGACAGCGTGCTCTCCTGGTACCAACGACTGCGAAAGCCCCCTCCACCCCCCCCCAACCTGGAGAGGGGCTACAGCATGATGATGAGGAAACGAGGATTAGGCGCGGGAGTCGACGGTTCTTTCGGACCACCTCGCGTTTCGAAGCTTACCTCTACCTGCTGGGATGAGGACGCCTCTCTGCTGGCGGTGGTCGGCATCAAATCGGCAGTAGGAAACTTCGACAGACGACAGGCCGTCCGCGAGACGTGGGCGCAAGCAGATCTAGGACCTCTGAGCGGCCGTGTGTGTCTGTTGTTTGTCACCGGGAGGGCGGAGTCGGAGGTGCCGCGGGGAGCCGCGGCAGCGTTAGCGCTCGAGACGGCGGTCTATGGAGACCTCTTCGGCACGGGATTCAGCACGGAGAAGAAAGGTGAAAAGGGAGCAGATGGATCGACTACCCCTTCTGTTGAGGTGGTAAGAGCGTCAGAAGAAGGCGCGAACGAAGCTACCGTTAGCAGTCCTCCGGGTAAGGTGTTGGGCGTGCGGGATGGGTACGATAACTTGATTGAGAAGACGGTGAGGTTCATGGAGACGGCCATGGACGAGATGCCGCACTACGAATACCTCGTGATGATGGACGACGATGTTTATCTCAGGCTTGATCAGCTGGGCGACTGGCTGGACAAGAGGGTGCCGCGCGTTGACGAGAAGGGGTTCTACGCGGGTCAGGTCGGTACGGTCTGTGGTGTTTTATGCGTGGATTTTGGCAGATGTCATGAAGTCACCGTACGTACATAGCAATAGAGATGGACAACAAATTCAAAAGTAGTTGTTGGTTGCGTCTTTAACGGTTACTTGTTTTTTTCGCTCTTGTGGGGCCGTGCGCATAGCCCTCTGCATTGTAGAAAAAAGGCCGTTGGTCGTGTCTCCAACGGATATGTATCTATTTAGCTTTTTTTTGTGCCGTGCGAGGCCAGCTGCATTTCCGTTACGTTGAGTGAACCTCGGCGGCGCTTGTAACCGAGAGCGCGCGGTTGAGCGCCCCCCCCCGTGACTCTTTGGTTGTAACAGCGCTGACTCCGCCCTTAAAAAGGTAGGTAAACAAGAGCGCATGAGTGAGGGTAAGCTCTAGATATATAGACTATTAGCCGAAGACCTCACAACGCTTCGCGCTGGATGCAAGCAATGTCTGCCTGGTCGGTGAAAACCCGGCATGCTCCGTTAGGGGACCTTCGGGAGGCAAGAGGGTCTACGGTCTTCCAGACCACGGTCACTTACGACGGTAACCACCCCGCCCCCCCCCGAAAACAATCTCTCTGATTGCCACAACGCTGACCCCGTGCGTAACACGTTTTCAGGTGTGGGCCGACCAGTTTGGGCGCCCGATACAGCCGCAGAGGTACCCGGCGACGAAAAACGCCATCTCGAGGGAAACCTGGCCGTTGGACGTTCTTCCCCCATTTGCGATCGGATCGCACTACATCCTGTCTCGTGACTGTGTGGAGTTCATCACGGACAATAAGAGCACGCTGCGTGCGGTTGGTACGCTTGAGGACGTGTCGATAGCTCTTTGGATGCTCGCTTTGCAGGTGAATCGGTTTACAACAACAGTCTGCGATTCACCGCGATTCTTCCATATTGGTATGTACAGAGGGTGACAAATTTGTTTCTATACCTCCTGTACGGCGGGGGCTAGAGGATACTAAGCCCATGGTGTAGTAGTCTCTATCTGTGTGAGCATTGAAAAGGTTGTTAGACTAAAGCGGGTGAACCCAAAAAGTCTGGGGGGAAATATAACTACTGAAGCAGTGACGAAAACCATCTCACAGAGCCTCCGAGTCGGTATGTTACGCCTTAACCTCTTTTGCCGCCGCTAAAAAAGAAAAAAAAAACTACACTAAACTTCAATGTCGTTTGTCCCCAAATAAGTGCCGCACAGATATAATCATCCCACTAGCTAGGGGTGCCGGTTGCCCCGGTGGCGTATCAGGTTATCCTCGAGCCTGGTAGAGGTCAGTTTCGTGAACTCGAGTCCCCCCGAGTGCATACATCGTATAAATTTGCGGGGACTTTTTCTTGTGCACAAATTGACTTGCGGAAAACGCGAGAGCGTGAGTTAGCAACGCTCGATGAAAAATCGACGAGCAGTGGGGTTGCTGAACCCTCTGCGCGTAAAAAAATTGAAGGCAAGAACCGGGGGGAAGAATGGATGACACCTGTGACCACGGCTTGTCCAGAAGCTGGAAAGCATAAGTGTGTGAAAAAATAAGAATAAAAAAAGGGATGCAGCAGATTCTAAGAAATTTCCGAGGTCCTAACACGAGGAGCTCACTCAAAAATGTCACCCGAAACATGACTTCGAAGGCAGCTCGTTCGCACAACCCGACCAGCCATTGTATGCGTTAATCCGAAAACAACTATGATGCGTGCTACGATAGGGAGGTGCACCACTTTCTTTCCTGTGAGGTTCCTCGATCTAATAGCTCAAGACCCCCTCCCAAGAAAGAGATTTGGAGAAACATAAAACTGCTGCACCGGATGAAACAGATCCCAGATACTCTGGGTATTTTAACGAGAATCACGCAAAAAAAAAAATGGCGCATTTCCCACGATTTCGGGTGAAGGAAGTCCCGTCATTCAGAAAACATAATGGCCAAAAAAAGGTATACCTCTATCGTAGCACGCGTCAATACATATAGCCAAAAAAAGGCATACCTCTACCGTGGCACGCGTCAATACATATAGCCAAAAAAAGGTATACCTACTCTATCGTAGCACGCGTCAATGCATGTAGCCAAAAAAAGTTATACCTCTATCGTAGCACGCGTCAATACGTATAGCCGAAAAAATGTATGCCTCTACCGTAGCACGCGTCAATACATATAGTCAAAAAAAGGTAGACCTCTACTGTAGCACGCGTCAATACATATAGCCAAAAAAAGGTAGACCTCTATCTTAGCACGCGTCAATACATATGGCCAAAAAAAAATAATACCTCTGTCGTACCACGCGTCAATACATATAGCCAAACAAAGGCACAACTCTACCGTAGCACGCGTCAATACATATAGCCAAAAAAAGGTACACCTCCATCGTAGCACGCGTCCTGTACTCGTAAAAACTATCCCACCAAACGGACTGACTCTACGACAGCCTCCCCCAAAACCAGCGATTTTCTTTTAACGAACGAACGTTCCATGGCTGTTCGACACAAGGAAGGATGCTGCTATGAAATAATCCTATCTGGGCACATGTTTTCTTGTTTGTGCAAAGGATTTTTGTCGAACGATGACGTAGAGGGGGCAAGGCGCACCGTATTTCAGAAGATACGGCCGGGAGCTCGTTTCAAACCCGGCGATTTCGTTCAAGAAAACGCTGGCGGGGGGGCTGCCGTAGAACGACTCAACGGTAGTTCCATAGTTCACGCTTGAGGTGGAGCTCAATCGGTCAGAAACATTTCGCCCCCCCCCCCCAAAAAAAAAGCCGACAGCTCGGCCGTGGGATGACTAAAAAAAAAAGTAGCTTGTCCCCCCCCAAAATCCCGCTCTAGTTATAGTCGTACTTTGTTCCCTCGAGGAGAGCAGCGCTAAACGGCCGCCGTCCGTGTTCCCTCTCTCGCCAAAACACAAAAAAAAATATCAGGTGCACCCACTCCACCTCGATGGATTCACTGACGCTAAAGCTGGCGGCTGCCTGGACCACGCCACGTCGCTCGCCAGTGTCGGTCCGAACGGAATCCGGGCGGCCCACGCAAACGTAGCCGCAGGCAAGCCACTGTGCCATGGGTTTGACCCAGAAACATGGCAGGTTATGTAAAAGCAAGTGCAACAGGCGCGGGGCTTTCAGCCAAGGATCATGGGGCGGGGGCGGGGGGAGCGGGGTGGGGCGCTCGTGGGGGGGGGGTAATCATTTGATGCATGGCCATAGTCTACGACCATTGACCCTCGCATCTTTTTCAATGCCGGTACGGAGCACGTCGGGTTTTCACCACCAGGCAGGGGTTACGGCAGGGAGGGAAGGGGGGGGAGAGGGAGTACGGCTTTTGGCAGGGCTGGGGTGAGAGGGTACAAAACTTCTCGCTTCCCTGGTATGTCGTCGTGCGGAAGCAGATAGAGTAAAAGAACACGGTCACACTATCTGTGGTCGTCTTCTTAAACCGCGTAGAACGTGGGGCATGCGAGCCGTGCTGCGATAGGCACAGCTTTTTGGGGGGCCAGAATATTTTTGGCCGACGCGTCGTTCCCTTAATCGGGGAAAACTTCCACCACCGTTGGAATGTGTTTGTCGAGCTTGCGCGCTGAAGGATGTCATGACTGGTTATGACAAGTGTACTCCTAGATATTCTTATACTCGCCAATGCGTCGTGGCACGGGGAGGTGAGTCCCCGGAGATCAATGCTCTGACGAGATTTGGCGCTACGAGCTCCGTAAGTTTATATGTATGTGTTGGTCCTATAGCACTAGAGCACGACCGAGTGGTCTGGTGTGGATAGCGCTGTAGAACCAACACAATCCCAGAAGTTTTTGATATTAGTATTCGCATTGCACCTAGGCAATCATGGGATTGCCCATTGGATTAATTGTTCGTGTTTTCTAAAAAATCAGTATGATGTATATGGATACATAAGGGTATATATGGGTAAATATGGGTATATATGGGTATGTATGAGTATATATGGGTATATATGGGTATATGTGGGAAACGAATAGCACACTTCGAGTGAAAAGCCTCAATGAAGAATACGTTTGTAGGTGCATGCCGACCGTACCATGCGCTTTGCAAGTGCTTCTAGTACACACGCGTGTGCTTGCTTCGCTTGAACGTCTTTCCACGAAAGCTATGGACGTGTTGAACGGGTAAAGACTCGTGCTACGGTAGAGGTATACCTTTTTCTGGCTATTTTTCTTTGTGAATGACGGCGCTCCTTTATCCCGAAATTGTCAGAAACAGGGCCATTTTTCTGAACGATTCTCGTTTTATACCTAGGCCATGGAATTTTTTTCATCCGGTCAGCAGAAGTTTTCTTGTTCTCCAAAAACAGTTTTTGGGTCAAGAAATTTCTTGTCTTAAGCTCCAAAAGTGAGGAACCCCATAAAAAAGTGGTGCATCTCTATCGTAGCACGCGTCTAAAACAACACTGCACGGAAGGGTGTGGGCAGAGACCCCCCCCCACCCCTGCCCTGATCCCACACTATCTCCAAGTAGTTTTTCCCCAAAACTGCGGGTGTACACTTCTGGAGGGGGCTAAGGCCACGTCGTGTCGAGTTACAGCTTGACCGATGTGTGCTAAGGGTGAGTTTGCTGAGCTACTGTTGGACGCGTTAGTCAGGCCAGACTCCCCGTTCATGATCCATCACGGCACTCGAGGCAGATAGAGATCCCTGGTCAAAATGTTCTGCATCTAGCCAATAAATCATGTTGTGGCACCGGGTGGGAGCCGCACTACATCGGCAGCTTCCCTCTTTTCGGTGGGAGGGTTTCCCTTGTTTCGTTTTGTTTTGTCTCGACTTTCTGGAAAAATTTATGAGGGACCAACATTTGAAAAAGCTAATGTTGTCGTACAAATATCGGATGGAAAACATAATAATGGTTCAAGAGTAGAAGAGGGTAGGTCGGCATGTACCGAAAAAGAACGTGGAGCAAGGGCAGAAGGTAGCTTGGATCGATACATAGCCGGAGCGAAATTCAGGAGGGAGGTAGAGTTGGTGCATATAGGTTGCCTGCTTTGGCCGTAGCTACGGTGTAGGGGGGGGGGGGGGGGTGAACTCAGTCTCAGCTTGTGCATGGCCGTAGTCGTATTGCTATAGACCCTAGCGTCCCTACTATGCCGGGACGGAGCACGTTGGGTTTTCACCAACCAGGCAGGCATTGCTTGCACCAAGCGGCTGCGGTAGGAGAGTAAATTTTGGAGGCCTCTTTCTTTTTGGAGGCGCGAGTGACGCCCCTCCCAGTCCTTGGTGGTATTAGGCGTTCGTGCGGTCTTCCGTTTGCGATCGGGAAACGCCAGGGTGGAGTGGTTAGCTACGTCGCGCCAAATCGCCGAAAAATATATTTTTTCATCCAGGTACAGAGTCACTCGGGCGAGTGGCTCAAACCCAGTTGTGAGCCACGGTCTTTTGGACTTTACCTGGTGTTCCTATAGTATTTTGGAGGGATGTTCATGAGTGGTCGACGCTGAAGCTCGAATCATGCCACACAATGTCGAATGGCAAACAGAGTAATAATATTATTACGCATGAACGACGTGTTCGTTTTGGCGAAAAAGAAAAGTGCAAGCTTGAGAGCGAAAAAAATACGGAATGATCTGTCGATGCGTGTCAGTTACGGTATAGAGTATGGGTGCTGCGTGCCCGACCGAAGAAGCCACGGCGCCAGCGAGGGGATCGTTGGAGGTGCCGGGGGGGAAGAGGGGGTACTTATTTTATGCATAGCCGTAGTCGTATATCAACAGACCCTTTCGCACCTCTACGATGCCGGGACGGAGCATGTCGGGTTTTCACCGCCCAGTCAGACATCTCGTGCACAGGCGCGAAGCGCCGTGAGATGTTTGGCGAATCGCAGGAAGGGTTCGAGCCGCATGCTAACGAGACAACCACTTGTGAAGCGGACTTCCGCACCTTGTGCGTGCTTTCTAGCATATGGATGGCAGCGGTGCGCGAGGGGGGAGGGGGGCTGTCCCCCTGTGTAAAAATAGACAGCACGCGACAGCACCTAACCCCTTTCCGGCTTCATACGAAAAAAAACTGACGACAAAAACTGACAATTGATGGATTTTGGCCACACGGCGAAGCCCGACTTGGCTGGAGGTATGATATAGGACAAGCCCGCGGTGAAACAAAAGGGCGGTGCACGGCACGGCACGCGCGTGGCATAACGGCGCTTGCAATTTTCCACAATCCTCCTCTAGAAGGTACTGGCAGGACGCACGCTACGATTTTTTTTTTTTTCCGGGGCTCTTTGCATGAGGAGCTCTATACTATTTATAGTACTATGTTAGATGAAAGGTTATAGGTGGGGACACAGAGTGCCCCCTGCAGGTCTGCCAATTGAGCAGGTCCTCGGAGAGTACTCACTTTCGTTCCTTCGTAGAGATGTAGCTTTATTCGTTTCCACCAGAGCCCGGGATAGCTTCTGAGATCGGAGGCACGTGCCTCCGATCTACTTCCTAACTCTCCCGAATATAAAACGCCAACCTAATCATACGAAACCCATCCAAATTATCTCAAATTCGGATACCTACAGGCCTTTCGAGGCCGTATCTTAACACTAGCCCACCCTGATGAGTCGCATATGCAGAAATATGGGAGATTCGGGGAAACTCCGGTTCTACGAACTAGACCATGAGTCGAAGATGCGGCTCCTCAAAACCCACTCCCACACCTCTAACCGTCTGGCTATGGAGCCAGGAACACGCGAAGAAAAGCAGTAGAAAGAAAAGAAGACCCTACAGCAAGGCAATAGTCACCCATCAAAAACCTGCCGCATGCCGCCGGCGTGGCGGGGGGGCAGAAAAGGCTCTAGAACCTGCCGCATGCCGCCGGTGTGGCGTGGGGGGCAGGAAAGGCTCTACCGTAAACCAACCACAGAAAAGGTACTATGGCGAGGCGAGCCCTCGTCGATATGGAGGGGGACACAGGCGCTAACACAAGGGAGAAGTCATGCGAAAAACCTCCCGCGGGCCATCGGCAAGGCGGGGGGTTAGACGAGGAAACGATGAATACCCGGCATGGAAGGTGTCAACACCTACAGCCCCGCTAGGGGAGGAAGTGTTTAGACAAAAAAAAAAAGCAGAACAAATAGAACACACAAAACATAAAAGATGACACACAGACCCGTACACTGGTCGCTCCCCGGCTCTGGGCTGAGGAGGGCGTCGGCAGGGCGAAATTGAACAATGACAAAAAGGCGACAGCCCTGCGCCTCAGATAGCGGCATTTTACCCGAACCCTGACCCGGCACTGAGCAGGGGGTTCGGCAGGACAGAAAAAAAAGTGGAAGGAACCGCCCCAAAACCCGACGAAGACCTCAGGACACTAAGACAAGAAGAACAACCCAAAGACAAAGACTCAAAAAATCATAACCCCAAAATTGAAGAACTATCGAGGAGCGGTGGTGGCTTGGAAGTCAACTGGCCACGGCCGCGCCTCGAGATTCGTCTACGTTACGTTGGATTCCCCGAGGAAACGCACTGGCGATGTGAACTTGCAAGCACCAAAAACCTCCTACGGCTCGCGTTGACGTCGTGTAGCGCGCCGGGGGAAGAGGGAGTTTAATCGGTCCCGGGTCGTCCAGAAAGCGGACCAGGTATACCTTGTCCTCGGTAGTGCTCGCGCTGATTTTTCCAAGCCACCATAAACCATCGTCTTCCTTGTACCAAAAGTGGGCTCCCTTAGGGAGTACTGTGTCGTGGTAGCGACGAAGCCAATCGGCGCGGGGAACACAGGCGTAGCCCGGCGCTAGGAAACGTTCCCCGTTGTTGCGGGAGAGCTCACGCTGTGCCGCTCCGATCCGCATTCGGCGGTAAAGGCGGTTGGTTTGGCGGTGCTGGTCTGGGGCCCCGGTCCAATAACGCAAGATGTGGGAGCGGGAGAGGTGAAGGTCCATTTCCCGCTCCCAGGACGGTTCGGAGAGTCCCGCCCAATGCGTCTTGTATAGCACCGCGATGACGCCACCTCGCCCCCGTACCGACTGATGACCAGTGATCTGCTCCATCTCCAGCCGTTGGAGGGGAGTCAAAACGTCGTCTTGAGTGACGTGGTACGGCGGGGACTTCTTGGAAAATTTGTTGAGCACATACTGTGTCAGCCCCGCCGGTAGGTATTTGGGCATGTTCCCGCTGTCGTGGGGGTTGGCACAGGGTTTGCAGCGCTCGCTGGCCACACGTCGACGAGCGTCCGAACCAGGCAGGTCGGAAGGGACATCCAAATAAAGGAGGTTGCTCCCGAGCGGCGAGCCGTCCGGGGTCTCCGCGGCGGAGCAGGAACCGACGGCCAGGACCTTGTATGGGCCCGTCCAGTTAAGCGCGAGTTTGGCCTTGAGTACCTTGGCGTCGGTATTCGCCTTCACACCCTGGCGGATGGTAGAGGCAGAATTGTATACCCATGCCCAACCACCCACTATTTTCCTTAACAAATGGCGTCGTCGACAGACCATGGGTTTTTGGGGTCGTGGGTTCAAGCCCCACATCCACCATAATAAACTTTTTCAGACTTCCCCATGTCGAACTTGAAATATACTCTCCCCGGTATACCCAGGAAATGAAACGGCTTGGATACTGACAGAGGTCCGCCGTATATCCGGCCGACCTGCTATCCCGCCGTTTCAGGGGGGGAGAGTGTTATAAGGCTTAGTTTGGGTAAGCTATTGGTTAACCTTTTGCAAGTGGTCAAACGGACTAATCCTTCACCTAATTCCTTAACAACTATACGCTATTAGTAGTATATATACCTCTCGCAACAAACCGATTTCAGGAAAGAAGAAAAAGTGCTATCATAATAACCCGATGAACAACCCCACATGACTTAAGGTATAGACATATTCAACAAAAAATATTGTGAGAAACAAAACAAAAAACGAAAAAAATCCGACGATTTTTTGGGAAATACAGTTAGGAGCCCGCGTCCCGTCATTATTTCTGAAAACGCTTCTTCACAGTCCAAAAGTGTGGTTCCCATGGTGTTAATACCTCCGTCGTCGTAGATTAACGCCTTTTCAGCTGGAAAGTTGTTATGGTATATTTCCCTGGGAGTCTAACAAGCCGTAATATATGGGATACGGCTGGATATAAAAGGGTTTCACATGCCTTTGAAGGCATGTGCGTATCCAGGAAAAAGGGGATGATGCTTTTTGTCTCGCGGAATTGAACGCTGTTCAGTTCGTCCGTGGCGAGTGTGAAACTAATACAACAAAAAGAGCTTATCTAGTACAAGTGAGTGGCCAACGTGGAACCTGCCTAGTATTAATAGAGAAACCTTAACCTGCAAAGGGTGCCCTGTGTCTGTAACAGCCCCTTAATATTTACAAAAAACTCGCTTTGAGGACAAAATTACTTGGAATTAGTGTCGGGAGGGGTTTCGGGGCTCTAAAGGGGTTAAACCGCACTGCTCGCGTTCTGGGTTCGTTATAATCAGGGCTGCTCGCGGGTTGCGTCCTGGGTTCGTTATATTCAGGGCTGCTCGCGGGTTGTGATCCGACGAGCCTTTAGGCCGGGTCCAGAGGTTGTCAAATCTCACGGGTCGAGTGGGGTCGGTTCGCAAGGTGTTTGGAATATCGCAGACAGGCCGGGTCACCCTGACCTGGCCCGATCCGCGACAATTGACACCCTGGCCCGACCTGGACCGCGAGAATTGGTCCGACCCGCGAAAAGCCGTCGCTATAACCGGGTTTTGACGGGGTGAAGAAAAAAATGCAAGCATTTTCAGGGTCATGAGATCCGGCCCGTCAGTCGGGTCAGAAGACTTTCAAGAACTCGCGGGTCGGACCGGGTTGGTCAAAAGAGACAATCGAAAATATCATGGGTTGGGTCGGGTCGGGTCGTGTCACGAGGTTTTCCAAATGCCACGGGTCGGGTCACTTCACCCTGTTCTGATCTGACCCGGCGAGAAGCGATTGGATCCGTCAAAAACCCCGAGAACTTGGAAGTTAATAAAACTTACTGGTAGGGCCGAATATTGCGCAAAAGATGATAAAAACATTTTTTGATATTAGTACAGGAATTAGTGTACGACACACTCCTGCACCACGTAAGAATTTGAGCCTATCTATGTGGGCATCTACATGGTAGTTTTTTGTTGAGTTGCAGCGCCAACGACGTTGGCTTGCTGTTCCCGATAGTACTGCTTTTGATTGTATTAGGTTCGACGGTCGCGCCCGGAGGAAGTCGTCAATTTTAAATATTTCGGAGAGCAAGAAGCCCAATTCATAGCTACTTACAAGGTTCCCACCTGCGGGATGTGTGCATGTATGTGTTGACTTCAAGGTAACGCCTTTGAGGCCCGTTCATATCGATCAAAAACAAGAGATTTGCGACATTATTACCGTTTAGTAGGAAGAGCCTGCGGCACTACAATCATACTATCAATAGTAGTGTGAAAATGCGGTGCGTATGACTGATTCTTACTACGATAGCCCCCCCCCCCAAAAAAAACAGCGATTTTCTTCAACTCGAACGTTTCATGGCTGCTCGACATGAGGAAGGTTGCTATTAAACCAAGGTCTCCATCCATTTTCTTGTTTGCACAATGAATGCACAATGAGAGTGAGTGATGGACTATCGAACGATGACTTCGGGATGGCAAGGGGCATCATCATCATCATCATCATCATCATCATCATCATCATCATCATCATCATCATCATCATCATCATCATCATCATCATCGTATTTCAGGAGGTACGGCCGGGAGCCGGTTTCAAAACCGGCGATGTCGCTGAGGAAATATATTTGGGGGGGGGGGCTATCGTGGAACGACTCGTATTATGTCGTATAGCTCCCACCGTTGCGCTTCTGAACACGCTAGCGAACACCCCCCTCCCTCTATCCGGCAGAAGGGGATGCTTCGTGTGGCCGGTTCTGTTTTCGTCGATTTATTTCGTCAATTTTTCCCCTTCTCAAGCCCTACCCAAACAGGTTTAATCGGTTATTTCTACCCAACGACACCACTAGAACACCCAGTGTCCATTCTGGTTCTTCATCCTGGAGATATGTAAACTCGGTGGTCACAGACTGTGAAACAGATAAAACCAAAAACAATTAATCGCAAACAATGAAAACGGAGGAAAGCAAAACAATGAAATGTCCGCGAACGGGGATCGAATAACACAGCAAAAACACAAGCCAAAGAAGAAAACCAGGATAGAATAAAACAAAACGAAGGATAGAAAAACCAGGAGGAGGAAGGAGGACTCCTGGAATGACACAAAAAAAAAACGTGGGCAAAACAATGCAGACAAGACAGACAGACGCAAGAAAACAAGACGAAACAAATGTGGTTGGCTTGTTCACTTCCCGGGGTTGTCGCAAGTGAAACTTGATGAAAATCGACCAGCGCTGCCAGGAATACTGAACGCTCTGCGCGGTAAAAACGACGATAAAATGACGCGTGCTGCGATAGCGGTTTACCTTTTTTTGGCGAAAACGGTTTCTGAATGACGGGGCTCCTTAACCCCTTTAGAGCCCCCGAACCCCTCCTTATACTAAATCCAAGTAATTTTGTCCCCAAAAACGGGTTTCCAGTTGTAAAGGGGTTAACCTACTAATGCCATCGTCGGAAAATAAAAAAATAATGGGCCATTTCTTTTTGCGTGATCCTCGTTGTGTACCTAGGCCCCGTGGGATTTTTCATCTGGTAGTTTCAGCAGTTCATATCTTTTTTCCAAGTGCAGTTTTTGGGAGGGACATGTCTTGAGCCCAAATTGAGGAACCCCAGAAAAAAAAAAAAACAAGGGGTGCACCTCTGTTATCGTAGCGCGCGTCGTACTTACATTTCGAAGGGGGAAGAGGGACGACACCTGGACCACAGTTTTTGTCCCGGGAGCTGCGAAGTAAAAGCGAGAAAAAAAAGCGTATGTCCTTTTTGATGACAACGCACCCCGTATAGCACGCGCGATCGAAGTATCGCACGTATAAAGGCTTGCAAAGATGGGTCAGATGTCGACGGGATTCTCGACCTCACGGCTGAGGTGCCTTTTTCAATCCAAAAAACAACAACTAGAAGAACGTCCCTGGTCCCCATTCAATTTCACTAGCTCTTTTGTTTCCGGTTGCTTCGTAGTGCGACCTTGCATCTAACAGGAGGCACCATGGTGTCCGTTCCCACCCAAAATACTCAACAGCAGTACACCAGGGTATGACGAAACTCCCAGACTAAAAAATACTTAAAACTATATCACGGTCGTATGTACTGATACCCGGTCAATACCTGCCCGTAAGTACGCAAAACTAATTGACAATTGACATTTTTTACTGACTCTTACTATAGCAACATGTTACTCTGGCAGGTAAAAAAAAAACACGTACCGGGGGACTAGTCTATATACCATAACCCTGCAGGTGAAAATCAACACGGGCCAGGGAACTGCCAGTACACAACAAGCAGCTAAGCCTTATCCTACTTGTTGCCCCATTTTGCTGTGCGGTTCCAGCATTGTACTCCGCAGGTGTTAAGGTGCAATTCGACGTGCCGGGGAACCACACAATCAGCAGACACGCCCTATATGCCATACTTGTCTGACGCAATTTTACTCTGCGGATCGAAAATGTTTCTCTGCAGGTAAAATCCAACACGGACCGGGGAGAACTACGCTAGCTTCTACAAAAGACACGCGTTACCGTACTTGTTTCGCGCAATTTCGCTGTGCGGTTCAAAGATGTTTCTCTGCAGGTAAAATTTCAACACGTACAGGGGGGGGGGGCGGGGCTATTAAAATAACACGCCTTATCGTATTTGTTGTTATCGTGCAGTTTTTATGTGCGGTTCAGACACGTTACTCTGGAGGTAAAAAATTCAACACGGCACCGGGGACACTCCAAGCAGACATGCGTTGTTGTCATTCTTGATTTCGCGCAATTTTTCTGTCCGGTTCACAAAAAATGCTCATCATACTCAGCAGGTACAATTCAACACTTTAACCGGGGAATTACTGCAAACCCGCAAGCAAAAATTAACACGCATATCGGGGAACTACTACACAACAACCACATTATGCTGGCAGTTTCGCTGTGCGCTTCCCTGTACACGATTATTTAGCGCTACGTCCCTACACTGGTACCTTGCCCGCGGCCTATTTTCCTGAGCTCCACTCCACGCCGTCGCCGGCCGGTTGGAAAGCTTTTAACTAACCACCACACCAACACCTGGTGTAAGCTTGTCTCCATACATAAGACGCACAGTTCTACGAGAGAATGCCCTCGTAAGAACGTCAACGTGAAACCTTAACTCTCACCGCCCATCCCACTAGTGTTTGGAAACGTTTCGTTGCAGTCGTGGTTCTACGGTAGTAGTGCGGTACCCGTTAGTGCGAGGTCCCAGTTTAGTGCGGTACCCTTTAGTGCGGGTCTCCAGCTTAGTGCGGGCCCCCGGTTCAGTGCGGTACCCTGTAGTGCGGGCCCCCAGTTTAGTGCAGTACCATTTAGTGCGCCCCCCCAGTAGTGCGGCTCCCTTTAGTGTGAGGTGCGGTGAAAATCGCTCGTTACGACCTCGTCCTACAGAACACCACACTACCCCGCGATAGTTCGGGGTGCCACTTTAGTGCGGTTAGCGTCATATGGCAAAACACCGCACTGTAGAGGGACTACGATTGTACTACAAGTAATAACCCTCCCCTTCCCGTGACTCGCTGACTACGGTCGCGCCTGAAATGAGGATACCCCTCCCCTTCATGCGACTCGCCCCAAACATTTCACGGCGCTTTGAGGTGGGCGCCAACGATGTCTTGCCTGGTCGGTGAAAACCCGACGTGCTCCGTCCCGGCACAATAAGGATGCCAGGGTCTATGGTCATACGACTACGGCCAAGCATAGCAATGGTTACATCCCCCCCCCCACAAAGCCACGAACTCTCAAGCTTGTCTCCATACCACGCATTGCTCTACAAGAGAATGTGTTCATAAGAAGTCAACAAACAATCCTTGGCTCTGCCAGCCATCCCACTAGCACTTGGATGTTTTTATGTTACCCCTTACTACCTACGTATTCCTGAGCTTGCCTCCGTACGACGCATTGCTCTACAAGAGAATGTGGTCATGAGAAGCCAACAAGAAACCCATCTATCCCGCCAGTGTTGTCCTTTCGGTTCCCCGATCCATCCCACCCCACTGCTTGCTGTAATCTACGCAAAAAACAAACCCCCACAAAAGACTTTCGTTTTCCCGCGCATCCCATTGTGATAGTGCTGTGTCTTCGCTCTTCGGTCCATCTCTCTCTTACTGATAGTCCAATCAAGAAGCAAAGCCCAACCAAGCACGGCACAAACAAACCTTCGCTTTACCATCCATCTCATTACTATATTGCTGTACTCTTGATTTGTTTGGTCCATTACCGTCTCCCTTGTTAATGAACGCCCGACCATGCCCCGAGCACTATTTCGCCCTCTCATCCATCCCACTATATTATGAGCGCTGCACTTTTGCGCGTCGGTCCATTCCACTCTTCTACTGCCGTAGTCTACTCAACAAGAACAAAAACCAACCAGATTCACTCTTCTTCACCCTCGCTCGAACACCTGCTGAGTTCAGTGTAAAAATCCACGCCTGTGCACGGGTCTGCTCCCTTCTCACAGCCTGGGGCAGGGCGGGGCGGGTCGTGACCCGACCCGGCCCGTGAGTTTTGAAAACTTCCTGACCCGACCCGACAGGCGAGTATTCAAAGACCCGACCCGACCCAACCCACCGCGACCCAACGCAACCTAACGCGACCGGACCCGACCCGATCCGACCCGACCCGTGAGATTCTAAAAACCTCCTGAACCGACTCGACCCGGGCCGGATCATGCGTGACCCGCGAAAAGCCCTGGAAAAAAACGCTCTCCCAGTTTTCACAGGCATATACTCCGGAGTATTTAGTTTATTTACCCCATCTTGATTACCAGGATTTCCTCGCTTACAAAATAGTACCAGGTATAAAAAACATGGAACGAAAAAAAACCCAACCCTACGCTAACTCCAAGTTGTTCTATAGTCCCAGAAATTTGAACCAGCGACGCCTCCGACCGGCTAGAAACGGGCGACCCAACCCGACCCGACCCGCGAGATTTGGAAAACTCCCAGACCCGACTCGACCCGGGTCGGGTCGTTCATGATCCTCCAAATGCCCCGGAAAAGACATTCCCAGTTATCACAATCTAGTTTATTTACCCCATCTTGATTACCAGGACCACCACACCCTTAATATTATAAAGAAACGAAGAAAAAAACTCCAACCACACACCAACTCCAAGTTGTTCTATCCAAGATATGTGGGAGCAGGATTCATCAACCAAATATCCATCACGCACGTTACGCTACATTACTATGATACCTGGCGCTTCCCTATCGGAATGAACATCTAAAAATTGTCTATCTCGGCCGGCTCTCTAAACAAAGGACCTCTTACTCGTACGCTGGCATGCAGCAGCACCCGCCATACCGGCTTTTTTCACCAAAACTCGGAAGATCGCTCATAAAGTGCAGGTACACCGGAGTTGGCTGGGGTTGTCTCAAATAAACGATACGCATATGTATGATAACACCACACAGCAGCAGTAACGAAAATGGCGACGGATGGCGTCTAAAACACAAAACATAAAAAATGCAAAATGTTCGTTTTAAAGTCACGAACGACAACACAAAAAAAGCATGATACTTAGTACGTATGATACTTATCAAGAGGAAGACAACAAGAAGCATGATACTCACTACGCATGATACTTATAGCGCCCTCAAAACTGCTGCTGCGGCGAAACGAGAAGAAAGCTATGATATGATGCCGCATCCTTTTGACTTAAAGACAACAAACACTGTTGACTAAAGATAATACTGTATGACAGTTGCGGCCAGCCGCGCCTGCCCAGCCTGCCTGCCTCTCCCTCAAGAGAAAACGGCCGTTGTAGCGGCCATCCACGATAAAAATAAAACCCTGGCACGAACAGAGCTACAAACGAGAAAGGGGCCACGTTAGTTCACCGACACTCACGCGAAGACACAAAACGGCGAATGTAGTAGCGCGACACGGAATTATCCTGTCCTATGGCCCGCCACACTACTGTGTATACGACGGTGCATATCACCCAGGACGTTGAATACCACACCCCCTTAGACTATACCACCCGGGTGGTATTTTTTTCAAATTCAAAAGCAACCACACCCGACTTATCACTGGGGTACGCTGTATATCACACACCTAGAGAATACCACACCCGGGTGATAGTTTTTCGAGCACCCACCGCTGTCACCGGAGGTGTGATAAACATCGTCATATAGGTTACACGTTTGTTTTGCTCCGATATCATGCTCGAGGCACGACCGGCGAGAGCAGATACATCCCAGGTCCGAACGAACGCGCACCTAAGCGCACAGAAACAAAAACAAGAAGCGGAAATGAGTGAAAAACTTCCTCTACAAACCCGCCGCCACGAAAAAAAAAAAAGTCAAATAACCCAATCAGCTCCCTTTCGTTGTGTAACACCAAAAACGGAAGCTACTTTGCTATACTTTTCTACGATGCGAACACTCCGCCGCTAGGAAAAAAATCCAGCCACGCCACCCATAACCTGCCCCCTTCACGCTGCACTTAACGCGCCAAGGACTCGTGCATTATCGCAGGGGAAACAAGTAAACTCGTCAGCTGCATGTTTGGGGCACAGCGGGCAGAACGGTACACAAGGCAATCGACGCGCCCCCCCCTTGTCCCACCTTCTCGTGGAAAAGCAAAGTCCGCACCCGCACGATTGATCCAGGGGGAAGAGGGATACACGAGGAAATCACCGAGCCCCCCCCCCCCCTGCTGGTCCCGTCAAAAGCAATATCTGGCGAGCAACCACCACGCCTTGACCTTTTTTTTCTGCCGCAAAAAACAGATCCTACACTAAATCCAAGTAAATTCAAGCCGTGTTGCTTTAAAAACATAGGTGCAGTCAGTGGTCCTATGCATGCCAAAAACGGATCCTACACTAAATCCAAGTAAATTCAAGCCGTGTTCCTTTTAAAAGGTAGGTGCAGTCAGCGGTCAGATGTAAAGGGGAGGGTTACCGCATACACCGCAAGACAAACTTGCTCCCCTGGCACGAAACTTCACAGCCAATCTTCGATTTTCCCCCCAAAAAAACAGGACGGGCGGGCACGCAAAACGAAAAATGGTGGCTTTGGAAAATGTCAGGGCTTCTTTCTCACGGGTCGGATCGGATCGGGTCGGGTCGGGTCGGCTTGTGTGAGGGTGACCCACCCGACCCCACCCGTGATATTTGAAACCCTCCTGATTCGACCCAGACCAACCCGACCCGACCCGACCCGACCCGACCCGACTAGACCCGCGAGTATGTTAGAAGCTCCTGACCCGACCCGACACGACCCCGCGGGCCGGATGTTGACCCGCGAAAAGCCTTGGAACAATACCACGTAGTTATATTCTTGCGTTTTCCATAAAAAACGCACCACAGCATCCACCGCATCGCTCGGCGATTCAGTCTGCACTACTGTCACTGCTGCTGTGACCCCGTTGTCGAGTAAGGCAGCCCTCTAACTCGTCCGGCGGGGTGTGCCATACCCGTGCGTCATACGGAAACACCTTTGCAACCAACTGTGCCCGCCTTGTCGGGACGAACCACATGGGAGTTCATAAACGTGGAACATTTTTCGCCGTGGTAAAAGGGGTTGACGACCGCCCACCACGTCATCAAGGGGCGCTTCGCCGACACATTATATAGAGCGTACTCAAGGGCGGCAGCAGGCTCAGACGAAGAGGGAGAGTGGGGGGGTGTTCGGGGTGCTCTCGGATCCTGCATGGTCGTAGTTTTTAAAGCCATAGCTCCTTGCGCCCCTACACCGAGCACGTCGGGTGTTCGCCGAGAAGGTAGGCATTGCTTGCACCAAGCGCGAAGGGCGGGGGCGGGCGTTGCCTGGACAGCCCGAGCGTTTGAACCCCGTCCCTCAGGCTGACATCAGCTGCGTCTCCATGGTGTGCAGGTTCTGCTTCGACGACGTCACCTGGCACGACAAGGTCAAACCGGGCACCCCAAATTAGTACCATAATGAAAGAATGCACCCATCAATAACAGCATTACCACCACCACCACCAAGAGCGAGAGCAATAACGAGAGCACGAGCAAGAACAAAAAGCAACAACAAAAACAACAGCAACAGCAACAGCAACAGCAACAACAACAACAACAACAACAACAACAACAACAACAACAACAACAACAACAACACTCCTACACCCTCTACCGATACACGTATCTCGATTAACCATTTTATCGCCTGTACTTCGAAAATATTAGTACAAGCCGCACCCCTCATGAGCGGGGGTGCAGCAAGCACGTCATACGGGCAACTAGAAGAAACTTTAAGCACACGTAGGTCACGACAGCTCGCGTTGTTGCCGAAGCCACGCCGGCGGCATTCGCACCGTCGTTGCCACCGCAGCCGTAGGTCGCGGCAGCTCACGCTTTAGTTGACCCTTGAGCACACCGTAGTTCCACAACCCATAAAATACGTGGAAGCGTTGAACGATTAAACTGTTTTCGTACCGCCAATATTCATCCCTCTAAGTAGTCAGTGCCAAAAACGTGGATGCTGTCCAAAAGGAATAAACAATATATAAACCGTTTTAGCACTTTAGCACCGCACTCCCCACATGGGAACAAAACACTTGGAATTACACTACGAAAACATTTTAGGCGTTGGGAAAAAAAAAAAAAACTTTTGTTTTTACCCATCCCATCCACCGGAGGGCGAAACGTAAACTGTCGGGTCAGAAGAGCTTTCAAATATCGCGGGGCTCGAGTCGGGTTGGCTCAGGAAGGTTTAAAAAAATATCGCGGGCCGAGTCGGGTTGGGTCGGGTAGGCTCAGGAGGGTCGGGTTGGGTCGGGTCAGGACATTTTCAAGCATGACACGTCGGGCCGAGTCACCCATCCTGACCCCATCCCACCCGCGAGGAGTAATCCGACACGTGGAAACCCCTGGCTTTCGCCAATCCACCGGAGGACAAAATGTAAACAGTAGCTCTCGCCTACTCGTAGGAAGTCGCGCTGGTGGATATCGGCAACTGTCGTCAACTGAGTGCGTTGGTGGTGGGAGGCAAAAACGCCGGACACGGTGCAACCAAAAGTCACACAGGAAACAATAATTATTTCGTTTTTTTGTTCGTCGTTCTTGTTGGGAGATTCCGGTCGACGGGCGGGGGGCGGGGGGCACAGGGCACGGGAGATTCGGGCACACGGGGCTGGAAAGCAACGCCTCCAGCAGGGGTCCCCATATAAGGCGGTGGTGGTGTGCCAGGGCAATACGACCGCCTTGGGCAATACGACCGCCTTATAGGGGGAACCCATCTTATTCGTTCCGGGTTATGAGTACTGTAGTGCAGTTCCCCAGTAGCGCCAATCGATTTTGGCCGCCTTGTATCGGGATACTGCCGTACTCAGACCGTCTTATTGGGGGATCTCCGCTGTTCTATTGGTGCCGCCGAACACGAGAATCTCGCTTCGCTCGTAATAACAAAAAACATCCATAATACGAACTGCTTACGTCCGCGTTGCCTCTCTCTGCCTTAGGAGGGCCTATCTCGCTACAGATCTTCAAGTTATCGCTTTTATTATTTTTCATTTGTTTTTTTCTCCGGCGGATGGCGAACAAAAACCTTGACCCCTTTAGAGCTCTAAATTATTTCCCTATACAAATTCCAAGTAAGCTTCCCCAAAAAACGGGTTCCAGTTGGAAAGGCACTTCCACGTATTTCCACACATGCCGTGTCAATTTAGCTCATTTGTATTCGCGACTCAGCGCAAGCTGGCGTATATTGAAATCATCTTCTCACCGACTTGATCGCTGCTCGGAGCTTTCGAGTGGCGTGGAAGATGCGTAGCTGCTGCAGGTTCTTCCCGAGGTCGCGCTCCTCGAGCTCGCGCGTCGGCATCAGCATCCAGGGGTGGCTGAGCGCAATCGGCGCCGTCATCCTCTCCCCCACGTCCACCACCAGCAGGTTCAGGATAAAGTCCTGAAATATACGACAAAAAATTAAACCCCACATCCGACGGGAAAAAACAACAACAAATAAAATAAACCTAAAGGTGGCGTTTTTTCATCGGGTTGCACTTTTCCGTATACTTTAGAAAAAAAGAAAAAAAATGGGTCAAGCTTGGTATAGAGCTCTTCAAGTGAGCAACCTCAGAAAAAACAAACCAAAAAAGAGGTGCGCCTTTACCGAAGCATGAACCTCTGGGCCAACGTCTAAGGGTTAAGTCGACCTGTCGCAACCTGCAAAGCTTATGTGCAGGCCGCTTCTGCACACAATAGGGCGGGCCCCCCATCGCGAGGCAACGCTGCACACAATAGGGAGGGGCCTCCATCACGGGGCAACGCTGCACACAATAAGGCAGGGCTCCCCACCACGGGGCAACGCTGCACACAATAAAGCGGGGCCCTCGTCACGGGGCAACGCGTACCTTGGCCAGATCCGAAATGTCCTGCCAGTACTCGTCGTGAAACTTGAAGCTCCCGCTCCTTATCCTTCGCAAGAGGCGAGGGTGTCTCTCGTCGTGAAAGGGGTGGTACCCCCCCAATATAATGTAGAGTATCACGCCCACGCTCCACATATCCGCCGCCTGCATACATATAGAAACCCATAGCGGTCGTAACGGTCGCGGGTCGGGGGTCTAAAAGGGAAAATATTACGACGTCCAAGACGCCAAATCGAACAAAGAAGCAAAAAAATAAAACGTCAGAGCTCGTTTTCGGGTGGGAAATTACTTGGAATTAAAGTGGACTAATCTTTGAAAATATTATAGTAACAGTAAGGAAGTGCAGGTTATAGTAACAACAGTAACGAAGTGCAGGGTGGTACACCTTCCCAACAGAGTCTGGATTCTCACGCCCGCGCTCCACATGTCCGCTGCTGGCAGAAACCAAAGAAAAACAGGGCTACTGTTCACGGGTCGGATCGCCTCTCACGGGGCCGGCCGGGCCGGTACACGGTGATCCGACCCCGACCCGTGCTATTTGAAAACCTCCCGACTCGGCCCGATCCGACACGTGAGACCTTCAACACCCCCTGACCCAACCCGACTCGACCCGCGAGGTTTGGAAAACCACATTTCCGACCCGAAAAAAAAACTCGGGTCGTGACCCGTGAAAAGCCCCGAAAAGAAAACGCAGCCTTTTTAGTACTGCAAACCCGATAAGGGGGGGGGGGGGGGGGGAGCACTTGAAATTATACTATCATACCGTAGAAAAACTAGAAATTCGAAAAGGGCAAAAAACTCTTTAGAACGGCAAAAAATACCCAGCAGTCATTCTATATAGCCAAGTAGCCTTTGCGATGTTCTCAACCCACAAATCATACCAGATGAAGTACTAAATATAATTCCAATTCGATTGAATGAAGTGGTTTGCCCGTCTGCACCTTTTTATCAGATTCTCCAACACGCACGGCGAAGCCGCGCTCGGGTCGGAGCCTTACCCTGGCTTATTAGGGAAAGGGTTAGGGTTGGGTCCACGCCCTCTCGTAATTCGTGACGAAAGAAACACAAACACGAACAACACAAAAACACGCAAAAAACACCATATAACTCCATAAAACGGAAGTGTACTTGGTAACTTTATCCGGTACGATTTGTGGGCTTCAGACCGGTAAAAGAAATGCACCCCTTGTCCCCCCGAAACGTAATTGCAGTTCTACTTCCACAACTGCAACAACAAAAACTACCCCAGCCTACAAGTGTAATCCAACCAAAATATATTTTTACCCAAAAGTCGTGGGCGAAAAGGGTTCATGTTAATGCATGAAACATAGGCCGAAAAAGACGTTTCGTGGGAGTTCCGCAGTAGCAACTCGGCGGTGTGCAACCATACATATGGCGATATTTATACCTCTACCGCGGGGATATTTAGAAGAAATCTCCGGGTTTTAGGTCTTGCGGTTCCGGTTGGGGTTGAGGCCAGGCGCCGATCTTGAGGGCTGTGAGGCTGGAGTTCCGCAGCAGCATGGCGGTGAGAGACGGGGAAGACATGCCGGAAAGTGGTAGTCACGACCACGTAGGCAAGAGTCCTACCACAACTACGGGGATATTTAGGAGCAATCCCCGGGGTTTCAGGCCTTGCGGTTCGGGTTGGTGTTAGATGCCCGTTTTAGGACAGTAATAGTGTCACGGGTAAACCAGGAACCCGGGTGCAATATGATACGATGCAAAAAACAGTTTCTTTTTGATAATCCGGTTCATTAATCTCGCGATTTTTTCGTTCTCGTTCTCCCTCCCTAGCCGTAACTCAGATCCAGGGCCACCAAGCAGGTTCCCTCCCCCCCTCCCCGCTACAGGCACACGCCTTCAGTTTTATCGCGAAAAGACTTCCGCCCTTTCTTCCCTTCATCGACTCGCATCGAAACTACGAGAACACTGGATGTTGTCTCACCGTTCCGTACGGCAGAGCTCTCAGAAGCTCCGGTGCCGCGTACTCCGGCGACCCGTACCGCTCGGACACCTTCCCGTCCAGGACGCTGCAGGCAAAGTCAAAGCCGTCAAGCTTGATGTCCGTGTCATCACCCTGAGAGCTCAAAAAAATATTCTCGGGCTTGAGGTCGCGGTGGACGATGCCCATGTTGTGGCAGTCCATGACGGAGGTGATCAGCACCCGGCTGAGATCTCGCACGTATCTCTCGCTGAAGTACGTCTAAGAAAAATTGAGAGTGGAGATGCGGGGGCGGGAGAGTGTATTGGGTGGCGGAGGCGGGGGGGGGCGTAGGGGTGTACTCAAGTTTTGCATGGCCTTAGTCGTATGACCATAGACCTTCGCATCCCTACTATGCCGGGACGGAACACGTCGGGTTCTGACCAACCAGGCAGACACTGCTTGCACCAAGCGCGAAGCGCCGTGAGGTGTAAGGGGGGGGTTCTCGTCATTGTCAGTTTCCTAAAAAAACACATGATTCGGTGTGAGGTTGCGTTATGTTGGACGATGCCCATGTTGTGGCCGTCCATGACCGAGGTTATCACCACGCGGCTGAGATCCCTGATGCATCCCTCTCTGAAACACTCTGTGAAAAACCGCGCGACCGGGGTATCACGCAGGTTGCAAAGATGAGCATCGACCCATATATTGCACGAACTCACAGCTGGCGTATTACAAACTATTTTATTAGATGCGTTTAAGGAGAATGGAGAGGGGCGGAGCGGGGAAGAGGGGGGAGGGGCGGGGGGATGTACTCATATTTATCATTCATGGTCGTAGTCTTACAAACTATACACCCTCGGGGGGGAGCGGGGGGGGAGGGGGGTCGAGGGAATTTGAGCGGGGAGGAAGGGGGCAAGGGGGGGGGGGGCGTACTTGTGCTGCAGTGAAAAAATGTCCTTCTTCAGGTGGACTGAGTGCGTGTCCTCGCTGAGGCAAGAAAAGGCTTTCGGACTCGTATCCTACATCTAGTACGAGGACTACTTTCCCAGGCTGCCTACCTTCGTCACGATGCGGTCGAGCACACACTTCCCCCCTCCATCCGTCAAGCACTACGTAAAAGTATTCTGTGTCCGACTGTAACTTCATTCAGCATACAAAACAATGATTTTCTCACGTGCCGTGTATAAAAGTCGAGCCAAAAATATTTCATATGCAGACTATATAGTACCTCGTAGGTGCTTCCGCTTACCGTACTGCCGTTATACCCATCTATTAATAGTGGCACTGATTTCTCCTGGGGTGATCTTCCACTCTACAGTGGACTTATTGGAGTTCGTCTTGTGACCATGCACTAGCTCTGCTTGCATATTAATTCACGTCAACAGCGGACACGCGGGTAAGCCGTGTGGCGTACACGTATATGCATGTGTTGTGTATGCCTTTGTACGAGTTTTACGTGTCTTCAGGCTGGTGTCGGGAGTTCGATGTTGCCAGTTGGGATGGCAAATTGGCTCGGGGTTACGGATGGTAGCGTGGGGTTTGCTGCTGGAACAACCTGAGGGGCTTGCCTTTCTCTCCGCCACCTTTGTCTCCGAGCGGGGGGGTGCGCAAGAACATGTTACAACAACACCAACGACAACAACACTAACAACAACAACAGCAACAACAACAACAACAACAACAACAACAACAACAACAACAACAACAACAACAACAACAACAACAACAGTAAAAGAACGTTCCAAGGGTGCCTACCTTCGTGACGATGCGGTCGAGCACCACCCCGCCCTCCATCCGCTTCAGCACCACGTAGAAGTAGTCTGGAGATGAGTCGAAAAACTCGTGCACCCCGACGACGTTTGACTGTTCCAGCATGCGCAGCACTCGCACCTTTCGAGCGACAACAACAGTTCCGACAGATCACATCAGAAGAGATCAGATCAGATCAGATCTCTCTGCAGATTGCCCAGTTGATGTTCAGATCAGATCAGTTTACAGATCACACATGATGTTCAGACTATATCACTTTATAGATCACATAAATCGGATCACTGTCAGATCACACAAACGCTTTTCAGATCACATCCCTTTACACATCACACAGACGATTTTCATATCAGACTCCTTCACAGATCACACATAAACGATGTTCAGATGTACACCCTTTACAAATCGCACAGGCGATGTTCAGATCAGAACAGTACATGTTACACAGGCGATGTTCAGATCAGATCACTACAGATCACACAGACGATCTTCACATCAGCTCACTTCAAAGATCACACAGAAGATGTTCAAATCAGATCACTTAACGCTCAGGCGATATTCACGGATCCGTATCATCCGTGCACTATTCCACGGGGCTGATTCGCAGGATCTGAATGATTTGTGCAAGTATCCGCAGTAGCAAGCTACAAAGAGTGGTCGTTTTATCATGGATGTGCCCGGGGCTTTAAACAGATTGTACCTTGACCTGGTACGATCTGTGTGATCTATCTATACACGTTTCTACATGATCTGTAGGATGTGCATGGTTCTATACTGTTGTATCCGAATCAACTGATCTGTACGGTTGAAGTCAGGAAGATCGTTATCTGCCCGCCTAGTGAAAATCTGCACTATTAATATATCCGTTACTGTTACAGGACAACGCGATACCACATATCATAGATACATGCGGAGTATGATACAAAGTATACATGGGAGCAAGGGTACCGTATTGTAGTACCATATAACACGGAAGAAAGCACACCCCGGTGATAACAACTTGGCGTTTAAAAATATTATCGCCGGGTGTGCTGTCGTAGGGGGTTGTGGTATCTAACGTATCCCCGGTGATAGCAACCATGCACGGTAGCCCCGCAGCTATGGGGTGTGGTAAGGAGGGGGGGTGGTATTGAGGGTGTGTGCTAACGCTATTAACGATTGCTAAGGAGTGTGAACTCGGTATCGGTAGCAACAGCGCCGGTACCAGTTAGCGGGCTGATCCCGGAGAAAACAACGTGATCGTCGCTCGAGGCGCGGCCGCAGCAGGTACCGGTGGGGTTGGGGCGGCAAACTCGTTCGGATCACTGTGATGGGGCACAGCTGTTGCCCCCATACTGGTGCCCACACCGGTGCCCGTTGCGGGTGAATGGTATCCACCAGACGGTGTGATAATTTTGGAGTTTGGTACTATTTTCAGGCGTTCCCTGTAGGGGTGTGGTATCCAACGTACCCTCGGTGATAAAGTGACCTTCGAAACACAAAACAATCAACATATCACCGGGTGTGCTCACGTAGGGGGGTGCGCTATCTAAGGGGGGTGTGGTTTCTTCCGTGTTTTACACGTCATCACACTCTTATCACACCCCCATTTTCACGACGTATCAACACCGGGTATGATCCGCTCGCACGAGTGACTCCCTACCTCTCACGGGCAAAAAGACGTTACAGTAGGCGATTTATTAGTTGGCGCAGCAGCGTATCATAGCTTACCCTTCCACTGCGGATTCCTATCGCACCACTAACAGCATTAACAGCACCAAAGCTCTAGGCCACAAAGGAAGAGGGGGGTGGGTCACTCGCACTCGCGTGAGTGACCTCGAGCCACTGCCAAACAGAAACCAGCAAAATTCCCCTGCCGCCGTAGTAGGCAGGGCCACAAGAAAAAAAAAAATGAGGGGACGGTGTCTCAGTGCCTTTTACAGCCAGCAATCGCAAATTGGGATGTTTACTGACCAGGGGCTGTAATGCCAATAGTAGTACCCTGCAGAAAACACTACTAGTCTACCAGGTACAGCATCAGCAGGATCTTTTTATTTGTATTTTAGATCCTCCTGGAGATCCGGATAAACAAAGATTAAAGTTCCTTTCATTAGTAGTAGGAACATCAAAATTGGCATCACCATCCCGTTTGAGGTATTCAGATGGTACCCTTTGGTCTCTGGTGTAAGTATCATGTGATACTTGGTTCAAGTACGTGCTACTGCTGTACATGCGTAGTAACATATTGGCATGCTGGGAATTGCGTACCCGTATAATGCCGATATACCGATAGACTATTAGTCTATAAGTAGTACCAGGTGTACCTGGTACGGTACACATCGTACATGCTTACAATTACAACGGCACCAACGTTTCACGGGAAAACTATTCCACGTATACCATGTACACCATTAGTAGTATGGGTCAAAATATAATCCTTCTTTCCCAACTATTAATATGATACAATTCGAACATGATTTATATTTCAGCCCAGACTGGCATTAATACCTGGGTATAGAGTTGGGTCAAATATTCAACGCAGTGCTGGCTGCCTGTATGTACGAACCTCGACACTCCCGGCTCTCCCATTAGAAAGATCGGGGAAACAAGAGATTCGGGAGCGGACATACTATAAAGTTAGCACGATGCTGAAAACTTCTCGAAAAAGAAACCTAGCCTGCGCCTTTGTCCTCGCTGTTACCGGCCTTTGTCCTCGCTGTTACTGGCCATTGTCCTCGCTGTTACTGGCCTTCGTCCTCGTTGTTACTGGCCTTTGTCCTCGCTGTTACTGGCCTTTGTCCTCGCTGTTACTGGCCTTTGTCCTCGTTGTTATTGGCCCTTGTCCTCACTGTTACTGGCCTTTGTCCTCGCTGTTACTGGTAACACTGTACACTCACGTCATCTCAACATACCGTTTACATCGTATAGGTGTTAACATGATCGCCCGTACGGGGATCGAGCCAAGGTGTACAGCACCAAGTAGCCTTTGCGACATCATTGAGTTGTCATCATCACTAAGACAAAGTACCGAAAGCGGCGGGGGGGGGGGGGGGGGGGGGCGGGGGGGGAAGTTTGATACCGTACCTGGTATGAGTTTTAATCTGGTAAAAACCAAATTTTCAACGACAAAAAACGTCGTTTTTTCTCCTGACAAAATTCCATGCTAGGTAGGGTCGGGGTCGGGGATTGGGTTGGGGTCTAATGCAGTGTTTTGGGCAGTTTTCGAATTGTTTCTTCTCATAATACTGGGAGCACACATGCCGCAACAAATTCCCGGTTTCCATACTGTATCCTAGACAAGAGCGCGGAATAGTGGTCAAGTCGGCTGGCCGTCTCCTTTAGCCGTACAACCAAGAACGCAAGTCTGTACATAGAGTCTTGGTCAAAAGCCCTCTAGCGACTGCTCGATGCTGCACGAGTAAGCGTGCAGCAAATGATACGCAAGACCTCGCACGTGGTACTTTCTTGTGGCATCGTTCAAACGTGCCTGCCAACTACGCAATATGCACACGCGCCACCGTCAACAGAGCGAAAAACGCAGCAGAGAGTCGTGGTGCGGGTATGATGGTATCGGGTAGACACGCCGGTACTTCACGTGAACATTGAATTGTTAGACTATATAGGCTGGCCGTCTTTGTAGAATCATCCTGTTGATCCTGGCACTATAATAGCACCCAGGGCAGTCACGACCTATATCCCGCATGAGGACAACGCACCCGCGATCGAAGAATCAGACTATCACACGTATGTATAATAGCTTGCAAAGGTAAAGGTTCGACGAAGTCCTCGATCTCACAGCTTGCGGTGTCTTCCCATGATCTTTTGTGAAAACATCGTCATTCATTCGCGTTCTAGACTATATGGTACTTCATATTATTGAAAAATGAACAAAAATACACTCCAGCTGTGAAATCGAAGATTTCGTCGAAACTCGTCTTTACAAGCCGTGTGTGATACTCCGATCGCGCGTATTACGGGTTGTGTGTCCTCATTAAGGATATAGGTCGGCGACTCCCCTTGGCACTACAGTGCAGCTTGTACCAGGGTCAACAGGGTGATGTTAGTCAGTCTGTTATTATAAAAAATGAAAATACACTCCAGTTGTGAGATGGAAGATTTCGTCGAAACTCATCCTTGCAACCTGTGTGTGATACTCCGATCGCGCGTATTACTGGGTTTGTGTCTTCACTAAGGACATACCTCGTAGGTCATAATATCATACTTCGTACATATCACATGATTATATTTTTCTGCTTTACTGCACAAATAGTCTGGTGTGCTGGCTTGCATAGTTTGTGTTGTTCGCCCGCGTGCTTATTGCGGTCGGCATTGCATGGCCAAACCACCTTCTTCCTGTATTGCAAAGCGTATCTCCGTCTCGTAGTTTGTGACCACAGCAGTAGTAGCAGACCTCGTCTCTGTGAGGCATCAGCGCGGACACTAGTTGTGCTGGATGTAGAGGGGTGCAAATATCAATTTAGTGCGAAGAACACGAACATATATATATATACATTACGTCATACGGGCAGAAGGCAAAATGCACCGCATCGATGTTCTGACGACACAAAAATAATAAACCTTCCGCGAAAGCCTCCCCCGGCTGGTTAAACCCTCCGTGAAGCCCTCCTCGAAACCCTCCGTGAACCGTGCAGGAATGACGCATGCTCTGCTGCCATTTGGGCGGAGGGGCAATTACTATATCCGCGGCTCCTCCCTTGAGGGGTTCTATGCTCTATACCTCGCTCACCCAAAAACTTGACTTTGGGAAAATATTTCAAGCTGCAAGCGCACCTTGACGAATCCCATGGCCAATAAATTATAGATATTTTAACGAAACACATTGTAAGATGTTAATAGCATTAGCACTCCACCGGGCATTGGGTAGTGTAGTCGTTGTAACTATTTATATTGCGAGACCGAGGTCGTGGGTTCGAGTCTTCAGAAGGAAGTATTTCTTATGAAACCGACAGGCCGAAAGCGCGAGAGAGAGCGTGTGAAAGTTGGCGAAAGTGGACGAGCAGGAAAAAAAAAGCTGAAAAGTGGGAATGCTGGATGGACCTTGATGTTCGACAAAAATGAAGGCTACCGGGGGGGGGGGGGGGGGGGAGGGGAAGACACCTACATATCTATGACCACGGCTTGTTCACAAGGCCGCTGAGGGTAAATAAAATCTCTTACGAGTTGAGCCGGAGAGAAAAAGTAATGATTGAACAAAAAAAAAAGGACAAGAGTGTCGTAGTCGTTGGTTGACGATGTATTATTAATAGTTGAAAATCCCCGTCAGTCAGAAATCGGGACTGATTTCTCCAAAAAAAAGGCACAGCAGTACCCCTATCGTAGCCCGCGTCTTATACGAACCCCCACACAATAGCTCCCCACAAAACCGAATAGACATACGAATCCCCAGGGATTCGTTGAAATACCCCGCCCCCCCACATAGGGACAACAATTCTCTTCTTGGCAGCTACAACTACTACAGCAGTACTCGGACTGTCTGCTGGGCCACTTGGAGGGCGCTAGAGGGAGGAGGCAACCCTTAAACCCATATGGGGTTCGATGAGGGTTCTTTGAAATACGACTCCCCGCCTGTTCGTTACCGTGGCCGGTCGAGCTGCTATTGGGCCAAATAGACAAGAGGACGTTGAAGAGGGCAGGTCATTCTAGAACGCATTGGGGATAGGCTCGTCAGCGTCAGACTGCGTTCGGGCAGTGACTCGTCGGTGGCCCATCATGTACCCCGTTTGGGGTTTCAATGTGGGAAATCGTCGATAAAAAATTACTCGACTACAGCATCGTTCACTTGAAGCAGTCCCGGCAGCTTGGGGAGGGGATCCATACAAACTGCAGCTTAACCCCTTTAGAGCCCCCGAACCCCTCCCTATACTAAATCCAAGTAATTTTGTCCCCAAAAACGGGTTTCCGGTTGTAAAGGGGTTAAGGAGCGGTGCTACACGAGCGCAAGCACGGTGATACCCGTACTGCTGAACGCTCTTACCGTACGCTTGAAAACATACACACCTCTCGCACCGATCATGATCTGGATCATCTACAGTACATCCTGTGTCTGCCGTTACGAGATGTCACGTTGGATCTGTATCTATGGAGTACAGATCTAACCCATGAAACATGTGCTAGATTTTACAGATCGCACGGCTCGCGCCGGGAAACACGAGCCATAGGCCATACAGATCTTTCTGTGAAAGATCTACTTAATCAAGTGGAGATCGGTGATGTGCCCCAGGTGTGAAAATATCGCAGTCGTCGCGTTTTGATCGCATACTATAACCAAGTCCCAAAAGGGTCAATTTACTACTCCCGAGCATTAATATACTTGCATTGTGGGGTGCTCTGTATGTCAGTGGTAGACTGTGTTGCGACCAAATTAGCTTCGACTTTTTTGTTTGTCACTCATCTTGCAGGGGTGAGTACCGGGCCAGGAGTCGCTGGTATAAAAAGTACATCTCTCCTGGCTGTAGGAGCTGCCAAGATGTCAGCACATTGACGACGTGCATATGTGTGATACGCAAGTCCTACAAAAACGCCAAAAAAGCAACGAAAACCCAGAAAAACGAACTCTAATAGGATAAAGGGAACGCATATACAAGAGAGAGAGGGAGAGGAAGGGGGACCGTGAGCACAATTTCTTCAGTCAACCTACTACCCCTTACCCAAAAATATGTGTTCGGAGTATGAGCCAAAATCGATACCTGGTACAGCGTATTGTACGCTTTAGTCAAGCCAAATCGACCAAAAACGTGCCTGCGGCAGGGTGCCTCCAGCGGGGCCCTCCGGGGGTGCCTCCGTCAAGGCCCCCTCGCCAGCCGGGAGGGGGGACGGTGGTCGCGGCGAAGCCTTCGCCGCGACCAGGATCCCGGTCGGATCCAGCTTCTTGTCCTGGCAGGAGCTACCAGTACCCCGCCCCACCATCCCGGCTTCGAAATCAATGAAACCTTCCTCTCTCTCCGCGCGGTGCAAGTCTCGAACACAAGTTTTCGAAATATAGTACGTAAGAGTACCGGTATACCTGTACGTACGGCAGTGTGGGCCCACAAGCAAGAAGCAGGCCCCGTGAGAACAAACTCGAGGGTCGCCTTTTTCGGGACAACAGGAGGAAGTTTGGGCGAACGAACCATGCTCATAAGGCGAGCCCT
The DNA here is from genome assembly GCA_012845835.1 of Undaria pinnatifida. Taxonomy (NCBI): domain Eukaryota; class Phaeophyceae; order Laminariales; family Alariaceae; genus Undaria; species Undaria pinnatifida. Next base: position 10,571,964 of record JABAKD010000028.1, read on the forward strand.
TTTATGCGCTAAATAAAGCCTGCCAGAGGATAGCCTTGTAACTATCAGTGGTGCACCCGTTTTAAAGCCATCCGGTTCAAGACTTTTCGCGAGATAACATCAGGCAAATCGGCTTGTTACGATAAAAATACTTTAAATTAGTATGGCATAATTATGACCAGTACAGAGTACAGTAGTAGTGGTAGTAAAAAATAAGAGCACACTAGTGGAGGTAAGACCGCCTAAATTGGCTTGTCAAAAGGTGGTGGTCTTCAAAAGTAGGTACTGCTCTCTCCGGGAACATAATCAACGGTTTGTCTTACTATTAGTCATAATAAAGTTCTTATGTTTACGTACATATTAATAGTAGTACACCACTGCTTGTGACGACTAGAAATGCAGTTCAGCTGCATTTTTTTTTTTTTGCACACTTCTACTTTCCAGCTTCTGGACAAGCCGTGGTCACAGGTGTCGTCCCTTCTTCCCCCTGGTTCTTGCCTTCAATTTTAATCGCGCATGGGGTTCAGCAATCCCACTGCTCGTCGATTTTTCATCCAGTGCTGCTAACTCACGCTCTCGCGCTTTCCGCAAGTCAATTTGTGAACAAGAAAAAGTCCCCACCAATTTATACGAGTACGAGTATGCACTCTGGGGGACTCGAACTCACGAAACTGACCTATACCAGGCTCGAGAAAAACCTGATACGCCACCGGGGCCGGGTATGGTACCACAGCAGCAGTAGCAACAAGAAATACACTTTAGCTGTTTGATATCGAGAATTTTGTGGACACCCGTATTGACAAGCCGTGTGTGACACTCCGATTGCGCGTGCTCGTGCTACGTCGTCATAGGAAAAATACCTACGCTTGTCCACTCCACTCCGGACGTCGCCCTCGGCATATTCTCCCACCTCTCAGCCATCCTCAGCAGGCAGGGAAGTTACTTTTTCCGGATCAATTATCGATTTCTTTGAAACCGATATGAAAACGTGGTCGTATCATTTTGTCATATAATAGCAGATAGGGTTTCTCATATTATTTTACCTTTTTAGCACCGCACTCTCGATGTATACAAGTATGGAGACCAAACAGTTGGAATTAGACTAGGACAAATTTAGGATTTCGAAGTTGGTTAATCGGTGTAGCAGTCGTTCTGTAGCTCTTAAACTTTTGCAGCAAAACAGCACGCAGCACACACAGCACACACGGGTTGCCCACCTCCATTCCGATGCCCAACCAACAAGACAGTAGTTGTATAGTAGGTGTCGTATGATAGCTCGATGTATACAAGTATGGGGACCAAACAGTTGGAATTAGACTAGGACAAATTTAGGATTTCGAAGTTGGTTAATCGGTGTAGCAGTCGTTCTGTAGCTCTTAAACTTTTGCAGCAAAACAGCACGCAGCACACACAGCACACACGGGTTGCCCACCTCCATTCCGATGCCCAACCAACAAGACAGTAGTTGTATAGTAGGTGTCGTATGATAGAGGCCAACGTTAACTTGTGTCAAAACAAAGCTCTCTAGTCAAAACTTCGACAAAGACATGTAACATCGCGAGTACTACAACAATATACCAATCATTATAATTATTATACGGTATGCTCATTTATACGGCGTTGAGGTTTTAGCGGAGCATGGCGAAGGGCCCTTAGCTGTTCAAATCGCCAGCTTGCACCACATGCAACCAACGATGAATCATGGACCTCGGTCCTATTCACATAACTAGTTATGTTGTTCCTTCCTGAGCGATGCCAATATTTGCGTATCATAGCGTTACGTTGGTGACTCCTGAGAGGACTTTCCACAGATGGTTACTCGTAGCAATGATACTAATTGGGTGGACGGAAAAAAGTACCCGCATCGAGGGGGAAATAGCCGAGATAGCTCGCGAACTACAAGTACCTGGTACCAGTACACCAGTACTCTGGTATCGCTTAGCCCATCCCTTTAGAACTAAATTGCACCCGCGTTTTTTGCGACAACCTACTTTAAAATTTGCACCCGCGTTTTATTACACCCGCGTTTTTAGCGACAACCTACTTTGAAATTTGCACCCGCGTTTTTTGCGACAACCTACTTCAAATTAGTGTTGAGTCAATTTTGCCTGGGCAGGAGGGTTAGGGAACCGTTAGCGCGAGGGCGAAACGGGATAAAGCGTTGTCGCCGCGTTTTTTTTGCGCGCGTAGTGCGTAGGCGGGATTTGTGGCGCCACATATGCACGGTTTTCGCCTATGATACGTAGGCGTTGCTTGTTGGCAGGCCCATACAGCTGTACAGAGTACAGCAGTACAGGAAATCCAATACGAAACAGGGCAATAAAAAAGACAAGCTGATATTTACAGGAGGACAAGAAACCTGGGAGCCGTTATACTGAAGTTAGTGCAGAACGCACCCACTCTCGAATAAGAAACCCAGGCTGGGTCAGTGTTTCTGGGTCTCAGGTGTACTGCACTCTGTAGTCGACTGCCGTCACGCCCCGTAACGCCGCCGCGTGATGGTATAATCTCTATTCCAGTCGAGGTTCCGCGGTAGCATGGTCGTGCTCGACATCGTTTAATATGTACACCGGTCGCCCCGGTGGCGTATCAGGTTATCCTCGAGCCTGGTATAGGTCAGTTTCGTGAGTTCGAGCCCCGCCGAGTGCATCGTACATCTTACAAATTCGTGGGGACTTTTTCTTGTGCATAAATTGACTTGCGGAAAGCGCGAGAGCGCCTGCCAAACTTCTTCCTGAGGCATGTAGGACACACGCGACTGATGCACCAAGCACCATGGTAAGTTGGATATCGACTTATCGGGTGAACACACAGCGGACGGCTTTGATTACAGTAAAATTTGAACCAAAGTTCCATGTAACGAACACAACTTGTGCTGATCTCTGTCGTGCTCACGCACACGGATAAGCGCGAGAGCGTGAGTTAGCAACACTCGAAGATTAATCGACGAGCAGTGGGATTGCTGAACCCTACGCGCGATAAAAATTGAAGGCAAGAACCGGGGAGGAGAAGGGATGACACCTGTGACCACGGCTTGTCCAGAAGCTGGAAAGTGAAAGTGTGCAAAAAAAAAAAAAGTGCGGTGGAGATCGCCTGGCACGACCTTGTCCTACATTACTATTAATGTTATTCCGCGATAATTCGGGGTCCCACTTTTGCGCGGGTACTCTTTTGTCTGCTGGCAAGGGCAGCGCACAACGAGTAATAAGGGATGTTTGTGGTATTCGGTGAAGTTTGGTATGATACTGGCTCGTACGGAGATACCGTCTTGCGAGGGATTATTGTTCTGGGCGACCTGGCCCCGGATGCTGCATCAGCTGGGCAGCTCTTCTGCCGGAGGCAGTTTAGTGACGTGATGGTACGAGACTCTGCTGTGTATGGAGTCTTGTAAAAAAAAGTGACTCAACTACATACCTGGTGAGTGAGTCAGCAGCCCCTGACACTCCAGGATATATGGTGCAGATGGCTCATGTATTTTAGTAATCTCATGGATATGTGTCTGGAATAGGACAGCAGTCTGACTTGTGGCTCAAGGACCCTGCTCAAAACTACTTCCTCTCCACCGCCAAGGCCGCAAGCGACGCGGACACAACGAACGCGTCATGCCAGCAACACAGAAGACCACCATGACACATGTATACGCCAAACCATCCCGCACCCGGATCAGCTCTCACCTCCTCAAGCAAGCGGTCTTCGTCCTCTTTCGGCAACCCCCATCGCGTTGTCCGCTTTACTCTGTACGGCTGGAGACCCTGCGACGTCCCTCGGGCGTTGGCTTCGAACACTTCCGTGAAAACTCGATGCTCCAACTTCTTGTCGAGAACGTAAGACCGCAAGAACTCTGCTATTAGAGGGCGCGAGGGGGAGACGCGGGGTGAGGCGGTGTACTCATTTTATGCGTAGCAGTAATCTGTAGTCGCATGGGGTGGGAAGTCATCGTCACACTGGACAATAGACACGCGTTGGCTTCAAGTACCTCCGCGTGAAAACTCAACGCTCTAACTTTTGGTCGAGGGCGTATGATATGACGGCAAGAAATTTGTTGTTTGGCGGACGCGGCAGCAGGGGGGGTCGGGGGGGGGGGGACTCAATTGTATAAAATTGTTCTGCACAGGGCACTCATTCTGCTAATTTCATGCATGGCGGTAGTCTTGTAACCATAGACCCTTGCACATCTCTACTATGCCGGGACGGGCGCACGTCGGGTTTTCACCGACTAGGCAGACATGGCATGCATCAAGCGCGAAGCGCCGTGAGGTGTTAAGACGAGTCGCGTAAAGCATGAAGCATGTAGAGAGAGCGCTGCATCCTACGTAAGAACTCGTTTGTCGCTTCCCTAGGAAACTTGACCATTGACTACTCTGTATTGATATATGTGCATATATCTCTTTCGTGACGGGACGCAGCGGGGGGGGGAAACCAGAGCGCCCGGCACGCCAGAATGGAAGGCAAAGCGAAGCCAAGCGGAAGCAAAGCGCCCTTCGTCCGAGCTTACGTCTTGCTGTGTGTATACATATACATTTTTTTTTCACACATCTACTTTCCAGCTTCTGGACAAGCCGTGGTCACAGGTGGTGTCGTCCCTTCTCCCGCCCGGTTCTTGCCTTCAAATTTAATCGCGCATATATGGCCAAGCAATCCCACTGCTCGTCGATTTTTCATCGAGTGTTGCTACCTCACGCTCTCGCGCTTTCCGGAAGTCAATTTGTGCACAAGAAAAAAGTCCCCACGAATTTATGCGAGTACGCACTCGGGGGGTTTCGAACCCACGAAACTGACCTATACCAGGCTCGAGGATAACCTGATACGCCACCGGGGCGACCGTGTTTACTCCTCGCTGTGTACCTGGTACCTGGTAAACGTATACCTGGTACGAGCGAACGTGAGATCCTAATCTACACGCAAAAAAAGTAGGTGCCCCCCTCAAAACGGGTTTCATGTTCAAGTTTCCGTGCACAGATGGATTAAATCATCGAAGACAGCACGTCTTCACATGACCCTGTTGACCCTGATGCTAACTCTGGTGCAAAGCGGAGGGGAGACGCCGACGTATATCCACCCTGAGGATGTACACTCCCCCCGTGACACGCGCAAAGGAAGTATCAAACATCACACACAGCTACGACACTATTAGCAAAGATTACTTCCGACGAAATCCTCGTGTACGTACCAGGTATTTAATTTCTTGTAAAAAATAAAATAAAGCACCAGGTAACCTTCATCATTCACTGCCTCTTTTGATTGATAGTCGTGACGGCTGAGCCGGCCGGTTCTACGACGACCTTCGACCGAGATTCATCCATGCAATAAGCAGTATCAACCGACAGCAGCATTAATAGATTAGCAGAGATTAAAAGTACACGATTCTGTGAGTTCTCAACCAACGCACACAAGTTGGCGACAACCACCAATAATCTAGTCATCGTTCATCATGCATCGCGAGATCCCAGCGACAGCTCTCGTACCTGCAGCCTGTGGTCACACCTGTATCAAACGTAGTCAGCAGATAATTATTGGAAATTTTGTATTCACTGCTACATTGTAACAGGTCCAAGTCGCGCGCCTCACGGAGAGGAAGTATTCACTGCTACATTGTAACAGTTCAAAGTCGCGTGCTGGAGGGGGAGGAAGTATTCAAATCTGCTGCAGTCTAAGTATGCCTAGAGAGGGAGTAAAATAGGTGGTGAAACGTTGCGCTGGCGCACCTTTTTGGCGTACGAGTAAATCGCGTTTTTTTCGCCGCGTACCGATGGCATGGTGCGGCATTTTTCCTGTGCACCGCACCTTTTTTCGCCGTACTTGTACGTAGGGGGAAAAAAAATGTGCGGGTCCTTTTTCGCCGCTTTTCGCCGTAGGGGTAAAAAAATGTGCAGGTCCTTTTTCGCCTGAGTCATTTTTTTTGGGGGGTCTGTTCCACCGCAAGCGGAAAACAAAATGGCGTGCAGGCGATTTTTTTTAGGCGATTTTTTTGTTCAAGGTTTTTTTCGTGCTGATTTCGTCGTAGACGCACATTTTATTTTGACGCATACCTGGTATAGATGTAGTGCATCCATAGGTAAAAATAAACGGCCTCCGGCGGCCCTCCGGGGCACCGTGTTTCACGCCTAGAATACCGTCAGCAAGTCTGTCCACGATCAGACTATACACACACAGACAGTCGGTCTGCGAACCTCGAATCTAGATACTATCATTCATGGTGTAGCAGAAGCTGGCTCAGTGCGCGTCTCTCGGTGGCTACGTAGAGAACATGAAGCATAATTTTCCCTCGCTTCCTCTTGCTTAAACGCCCCACCTACTATCGAAATCCGCCAGAGTAATGAACACTTCCACGCCCTGGATTTCGCCTCGTTATCGTTTCAGAGCCGTCCATGCCGCTGCTGCAATTCCCACCCACCCGCGTCCCCAACGCCCCCTCCTTCACCCACCACCCGCACCATCGCCTAGACCTAGCACCACGCGTATAGCCAACCCCTGCATCTATGCGCCCTAAAGCCCTCCCCCCCCGCCCCCGGCCCCCCCCCGCCACATTCCTCCCCCTCCCCCACAAGAAGGGATTATAGTTTCCACGCACAAAAAGACCTGCCCCACCCGTCCCCTCCCCCCCCTTCCCCCCTCCCGCCCCCCTTTTGATCAACATCAGGCCACCACGTCCTTAAAAACTCCGCCCTCCCCTCACCGGATATTCGACTTACAGGATTCATTTGATAAGCTGATGCATTTCCTTCCACAGCTGTCAGATTTTGTCCCCCTCAGAAACGGGTTTTATAGTTTCCGCGCACAGACTGCCTAACACCACCCTGTTGACCCTGATAGCTACACTGTAGTTGCAAGGGGAGTCGCCGACCTATATCCTCAATGAGGACACACAACTCGTAATACGCGCGATTCGGAGTATCACACACAGCTTGCAAAGATTAGTTTCGACAAAATATTCGATCTCACAGCTGGAGTGTATTTTAATTTTTATAGTAATACATGGCCACCCCCTTGCTGGCCCTTGATGCTTGGTTGAGTCGAAACATCAAGAAACGCACTCGACACGTCTCTTCGTGGACTGGAGGGCCAGTCTGCGTGGGCTCTCGCATCTATCCGATCGAAATATGATGAAGGTCGAAATCGGATTCGCGCAAGAAACGCACGGCGGAGTAGACTATAGCAGTCCACTGCTGTTTTAGTCTATATCGATCTCTTGGCATTACTTTACATTTTACACGCGTCTAGACTGCTGTGTGTTGTGCGGTAACGGTTTTTACTCTCTATCGAGTATTGAATCGATCACGTCGAAGTGCTGCCCTGCCCTAGCCGGAGCAACCCATGCGGAGCCCTTGCATACATGTAGTAAATGGTGAAAAAAATACGGTCTCGGGGGCCCTCCGGGGGCCCCTGTAGCTCGTCTACGGCTCGTGGTGCAGGCACCACGAGCCGGACGCCTATTTTTCGCCCTGGCCTATACCATGGGCTATAGTCTATAGCGCACGTAAACATCTGGTAAACATACTTACTGCCGTCTTGCCGCATATAACACACTAGGTACTGGTAAAAGTACGGTCCAGAGTGGAAACGGTGTGTGCACCAGCCGGATTGCCTATTTTACGCCCTGGCCTAGACCATGGGCTATATAGCGCACGAAAACATCTGGTAAACATGCTTATTGCCGTCTGTCGTGCCGTACAGAACACTTGGTACTCGTAAAAGTATGGTCCAGAGTGGAAACGGTGTGTTTTTACACTAACTTTAAGATAACCGCGCAGAGAGTTGTCGTTCGATTTCAAGAAGCACGTCTTGTGCTAATTGTTACTGATGCTTCTACAATAATATCATTTCCACCCACAGGAACACCCCTGGCCGGAACACTGCGCGTTCCTTGGATGGAAGCAGAATCTCTAGGTACGGCGGTGGAGTACAGGCGCCGTGACGACAGCAGTAGGTCCCCACGTACGCCGGGTACTCTATGCCACAGGTACATGCAGCCTGGTACCGATTATCTACGACACTGACTACGAACAAGTTCTGTTGAATGTATCACGAAAATTAAAGGCGTCGGTTTTAAATTAAAACAAAAAAAGTAGAGGTGGCTCATGCGGGAAAGCCCGGCACCTACCTTCATTAGCGCTCCACGATCGTTCAAACAGCTCCTCCTCCTCCATCGTTACCAACCGATCCAGCATAGCCTTCACCGCCTGCGGGCCCAGCCTTGCCTTGCACAAGACCACCGACAGCCCATGCCGACACCAAGCCTTTTCGGCAGGACTACTATCCATCAGCAGTGGGGGCTTCTGTTGGTGCCTCTTCCCCTCAATCTGCCCAAAGTAATCCGACGCCGTAAACCCATTGTTATCGGTGGCCGTATCATCTGCGCCCCATATCAGCAGGAGCTCGGCCGCCTCCCTCTCGTGCACATCATCCACCGAACACGCGTCATGAAGCGGGGTTCTGCCATGATCATCGTTAGCGTCGGCGTCGGCTCCGTGCCGAAGCAGAGCCAGCAATGCCTCGCATTTCCCCTTACTAGCAGCCCAGTGAAGGGGGGAGGACCCATCCAGCGGATTCTTCACTCCAACATCAGCTCCAACTTCTACCAAGGCATCAATCGCGTGCGTGTCGCCCTGCATGGCCGCGTGGTGCATGGCAGTGTTGCCGTCCGCATCAGGAGCGTCCGCTAATGTTCCGTGCGCTACCAGGACATCGAGCATCTCGGCATGGTGCGCGCGAGAGGCAGATTCCATCAACGAGCACATCCCGTTGGGCCCATCCATAGGCATCGGGTCTGCCCCAGCATTCAGCAAGGCAACCGCAATGGGCAAGTGCCGCCCACCAACTGCTAGGAGGAGGGGGGAGAGACCCTCCCCATCCGTCATCTCTGTGTCCGCCCCTCGGGCCAGGAGGGCGGAGACGCCCTCCACGTCGCCTGCAGCGATGGCTCGATGAAGGGGCGCGTTCCCCGAGGCATCTCTTGCGTTGATAGCGGGGCTTCTTGGCGTGGTGCTCGAGAACTTGTCAACAATTTGCTGCTGCTGTCTTGGCACATTTCCACCATTTCCAGCAGTATCATCATCGTCGTCCTCGGTGCTGGGGTTGCCCCAGATGCTATCTCCAGCTACTGCAGCAGCAGTCTCGTCGGGCTGGCCCCATGCTGCGCTCGGCGAAGCAGCAGCAAGACCACGCCCCCCCCTTCCTCCTCCTCCTCCTCCTCCTCCTCCTCCGTTAGGTCGGGGGCTCTTCCTGAGGTCGAGCAGGCGCGAGCCTAACTCGGAACAGCCTGTGGAAACAGCGAGCTCTATTGGGACCCTCAGCCATTCATCCCACTGCGCTGCCGAGCCCTCGGCATAGACGAGCTCGAGCAGCCGCTCCCCTAGCCCTTGCAAAGTAGCAGCAGCAGCGTAATCATAGAGTTTTTTCCCCATTGTAGTTATCGCGCTTTTCTATGCATGCCGACGAAGTACTGAATGATGCTCTGTTGTTCCGGTATTTCCTGCTGCTGTTCTTCTTTTTCGGTGTTGCGTGCTGGGCCCAACGGTGCTCGCTGGTCGAGCCGGCGAGAAAGGATCGGACGCTGCTGGAAATTTGGTGTAGCCCATTCACCAAGTTAAGTCTGTGAAATTGAAACCTATTTTCAAAAAGTCAAATCCTACGACTGCTCTGAAAAAAAATGACAGTCCCGTGTGGATGAACGTTTCTCCGTAATCTACTCTGTACTCCAAACTGCACACAACCTGTGCAAAACGAGTAGTCTAGAGACCCCTCTATAGTGTCGATACTGACCACCTAGCAAAACAAGCATTATGTAAGAAACCGGCACTACTCCGCAATCTGAAAAAATGAATTGTTCCTCTCTAAACAAGGCAACTTCACAGGCACTATATTGGGCGATCCGCACTAATCAAACGGCGCTATAGAGGGACTTCTACTGCTTGTCAAACTACCACAAGTAATACGAGTAAAGCTGCTGTACATAGAACCAACGTATTTTTGCCAAAAACAGATCCCTGCAATACAGCACAGCAGCGAGCAGTCTCACAGCAGCAGATTGTTTTACCTGTTGGGAGTACTTCCAGATTCTGTCATTTCTGTACGTACCGAGTACTGGTACAGCGGCGCCCCGGTGGTCTAGTGGTCATATCGTTTCGAACGCGCTACTACGTACGGCACAACACGCCAAAGCCCGCCCCCCAGACTCCAAATCCAAGATGAAACATCTCGACGGAGCGTGAGATAATCACCAACATGCCGAGAGCACCAAGTTCTTAGAGTTTTCATCGCATCTCGTAGTCTTTCGCTCGAAGAACAATAAAATCCCACCGGAAAATCCTACTACTCGCGTATGGTATCATATGATACGAGCGCGAGACTGCTGTTTCGACCCTTCCTTGCTCTCTCAACGGCGCCACTTGGCTCATGCATGTGAGGGACGCATCCAGGACACATGATCATGATGGTCACATGATGAATGACACGCCCGCGGCCACGCAGCCACCTAAGCCCTCGTTGGACTATTTGACTGTGCTTCCTACCCCTTTCACTTATGCTTAGAGTAGTGTAAGGCTCCCAGTATTCAGCTCCCAAATTGTCAATACAATTGATGAAACGTCACTATTATTGACAATTGGGAGCCTCCCCCTACTACTACAATGCTGTACGATGTGCCGCCGGCGGATCAAGACTGCGATGAACCCCCCGCAGCAGCACAGAATATATTGGTGTACCTCCCCCCCGTTCGCTGAGCAGGCGCTATGCCTGGCTGAGCCTGTTACGCTACACACTTAGACCTATAACTCGTACGGAGAGGTCTCAAGCGGAGGGAGTGCTGTGTCCAGATTAGACTATCTATATACACGACTTACTTGCCTTTTCGGAATTTGCCTCTGAGAAAAAGGGACACGGGTGGTGACCCCACATAAGATACACACCACAACGGCACCAACCCTTGCACCAACACACATTTGTCAACAGGAAACACAGGGCAGCATCAGATCGGCGGGGCGGCGCACCTCAATTGGGGGCAAGAGGCAAGAAGCAAGCGGTGATAGCCGCCATCACAAGGGTCGCCTGTGTGGCATGTCTCGATATTCTGGATACCACCGGCGGCTCGGCGTGGTTCCCACCAACCACCACGACGACCGACCGCGGCATTATTTGTCTTCATGATCCGGTTTTTTCGTCTTGTTTAAAATGTCAAGTTGTGGTACCACCAGCAGCAAGCAGTAGTTGGGCTACATTGTCATCATCTGATAAAATGGTGAACCGAGTCCCTCCCTCCGTGTCGTACTCGCTTTCTCTGCTACTGGAAGAAGCCATCGTCTGTCTGGCGGCGGTGGTCTACTTCGGCGAGCGGGGGACGGCATCCGGGTACATCATAGTCTTTTAGACGGACTGTTCGAATCGCATGATGATCCCTAATTTGTTTGGCATGCTCACACGTACCATGTGTGGTAACTACAACTGCAGTACTACTATTAATACTGTACTTCTGCTGCTGCGGTAGTACACAAGCTCGTGCGAAAGAAAGCAAAAATTAGTCGTCGCGTTAATAATGCGTCTACCTCCTGGCTGGGTGTTTCGTCGGCGTAGCGAAGCAAGGAGGAAACAAGTGTTTTAGTTTCTTGGCCCTCATCGGGAGCTGGTGTGGAGATAGCAGATATGCTGCTACTGATGCACACAGTAGTGCTCAGCAGAGTGCAGAGAGCATGTATGTGCAGAACAGCAAGATCGCGAAAAACCGCATACACACAAAACGAAACAAAACAAAACCGAAACAAGTGAAAAATCTTCGTGGCTCACACGCCCGTGACCCCGATATGGAAACGCTATGTTCTCCATGTGAAAACCCAGCAAGCGGCGACGGCTAGTAATAGGATCTAGGATCTATAGGATCTAGGATATGCGGATATCCTGCGATACCCCAGGGCCTGTTATCTACCAAGCAGAGAGGCTTTCGCACGCGGTGACTCGTGCAAGCGCAAGAAGCTGGGTACTACGGCCTTCAAGGTGGTCACAGGATGAAACCAGCTTCCCTATTCTGACCGCTGTTTGTTGTTTATGTACGGCAGGGGAATTGCGGTAACGAACTCGACAGGTAGCAACATTCCCCTCGTCGTACTACAGCAGTCTAGTACTACTCGTGACGTCTCTACGTTCTCGTATTTTACCCGTTGCAATGCTGTACGCACGGACGGTGTACATATCTATACGAGTATCGACGCTTGCTTGTGGGTCCTACATGAGCAGTGGCGGCCCACTAGTGCCGACTCAAGCACAGCAAGGAGGGGAGTAGAGAAGTCATGGCTCTCCTACGTCGTGCTACGAGGATGCTGAGCGTGTGGGCAGCGGTGGCTTGTTTGGCTCGTAGAAGATCCGGATCGCTGCTGGCAGCCGCGACCTACAAGGGAGTAAGTCCTGCTCATAATTTGGCTCGTACATCCGCATTGCTGGCTGCTGCGACAGGCAAGGAACTAGATCCTCCTCCCCCCTCTTCCCCTCCTCTCCCCCCTCTTCCTGCTCCTCCTCTTTCTTCACTTCCTTCTCCTCCTCCTGTCCCTCCTCCTCCTCCTCCTCCTCCTCCTCGTCCTGCTGTGGATTCGGATTATTATCCTCAATCGCACCACCACCACCAGCCGCCGGTGTTCCTCGTTTTCGAGAAGCCGACAAATGGGTCTACTGTTGAGGGAGGGACACTGCAGCTCACCTACACGCTCAGATCAGCTGGAAGAGCGGGCCGCCTGCTAACAGACGGCGAGGTTAGAGCCCTCCGGGAAGAAGATGGCGTGATCATGTGCTTCACCATCCAGGCACCTTTTCGACATCCGCCCGTCTGTGGTCCTTTGAGCACGGAGGTTATTTACGTCGATCGCCCGCTGTCGGGGGCGTGGACCACTGTTACAGCGGAGCTTCGCAGCCCTACCACGAGGGGGGTGACTGCTGCAGATAGTTCGGGTTGGGGTATCGGGTCCCAGGACGAGGCGGCGAGCAGTTGGGATTGTCATAACTCCACTACTACTACAAGGGTGAGAGCTGATGGTGATCATTGGGAGGAGGCTAGCAACTCCACTACAAGGGCAACAGCCGATGATGGAGATTATGACAACGACGATCATCATTCAGAAGTCGTCAACAAGTTCAAATCTGCGAGCGAAACGCTTGATGATGGCTCGGAGGAGGTTACGAGGACTCAGGAGAATGCAGTGCGGGGTCGGGATCGCCACAACTCTACTACAAGGGTGACAGCTGATGGTAGATCGGGGGGGGTTATTAGACCCCAGAAAGATGCGGCGCGTGGTTTGGACGGCCACAACTCCGCTTCGAGGTTAACAGCTGGTGATGAGGATGGTTCGGAGGCGGTTGTTAGGTCCCAGGGAGAGGCGGCGCGCGGTTGGAACGGTGCTTCGGAGGCGGGATTCCCCCCCCCCCGCGGGGAAGAGCCGGGGCACGGTTGGGGGTGGGATGGTGCCGGGGATAGTGTGACATTGTTGATCTCGTTGGAAGGTCTTTCTTCGTCTGCGCCCATGTGCGGAGAGAGTATCTGCCTGGACAGCACCGACATGCGCTCGGCTTACTTCGACCGCGTATACACGTGAGGACAGTAGAAGAACCAATTTGGGTCTTTAGACGGGAAAAGTGCCGATAACATTAAGTAATTGACTCTTACACAGCATCGGCCACTCGAAGAAGGCCAAACTCCACGCTCCGTATATATATATATATTTTTCCGACTTATGAATCACGAATTCATTTTCCATGTAGAAGGAGCTGTACGATGCATGCGCAGCAGCATGATTAACTCGCGCTGCTGCGTGTTTTTGCAATCGACGCTCAATATAATCGCAGACTTGTCGTTATTGTTTTTGGTCGCTAGGCTTAGGCCCCATTTTTTCTAAGCCCGACGTGGTGTGCCCAGGCTGCATCAAGGTACCAAGGTGTCAGTCAAATATTCGACACCGCACAATATTTCGAGTTGTGTTACTACTTTATGTACGTGATCGTACCCGACGTGTACTTTTGTCACCCTTCGAATTCTTAGACCTTGACTGATGTATTTGGTATGTATGTGTATCGCCGATACCATACGCCTGGTCTGTGTTTGCATTTTGTGGTAAGTATGCAATGTGTATTGAGCACCGGGCGTGTACCAAGGTGTCACTGAAATAATCGACGTCACACACTTTGCGCAAACCGTACGGATATCGACTGCAAAGCAGGTATTTTCGAACCTCGAACCTTCGATCCTCGAACTCTTGTATTTAGATACTGTCTGCATGTACGTATTTTTGGAATCTATCATAGATTTTGCGCACCTGGTATTTCAAGCTCCGGTGTTTGATGCCTTTATTTGGGTGAAAAATCGTTTGTTATACATACGTACAACGCTCGAGCTCACCTTTGGGTCCAAATACCATTCGTGTTTGGCTGTTTGGCTTCCAAATTATGTGTTGCATTGTCAAATAGTGCATTCTCAAACGCCGATCACTCCACAACGGCTACTACTACGATCGTATACAAATGCTGGCTATACAGCAGTATTAAGAAAACACAAAGAAATCAAACAAGGAAGCCACCCCCTGCTTATCATACGTTGAGCCATCTTGCGAAAATTGCATCGAATCGATTATTGTACTCGTCAAGTTATATCTCGTACGTCAATTGTTGTTAACCACAAAATAACCCCGACTGTACCACTCTGGCATCTTTCGCTACGAGCACCTCCTTCCGGTCTTAAAAACGTATGTACGTGTTGTCCTATGATATATGCGTTCTTCTCTCCACATTCATTCGTCTACCGTTTGTCTGATGAGCCATCCCACGGTAGGGTTGGAGCAGAAAGTCCCTGAGATCCTCACATGAAGAACTCAATATCTCACCCGAAAAATAAACTGGAAGACATTCGTTCGCGCAACCCGGCCAAGCTTCTACGCCTTAGTCCAAAAATGTAGTGTACTCGTGAAATTACTTCATTGACCATCAGTTCCTCACATGAGGAAGTCAATCGCCCAGGGACTTTTTCTCGCAGAAAGTGCAAACCCTACCGTGGGATGACTCTGATTACAGCACACACCCCTACGCCACGCGTGAGTGTAGGTCTGTCAGCCCCAGCCCCCCCCCCCGCTATGATACGACGATTACAACCCCCTCCCCCCCTCAACTCCTAGCCTTCTGGCGACCCCGCAATTAGGCACTAAAGTTTCAATATACACCCGCTCCGGTAGGGGAGTAGCCCCATTTTCACGGCAGGGTTTAAGCTAATCATATCATATAATATCATGTATAATCATATCATATCACATCATATCATATAATATCATATCATGGCATATCATGTCATATCATATAATTTCATCTCATATCGTATCATATCATATCATATCATATCATATCATATCATATCATATCATATCATATCACATCGTATCATATCGTATCATATCATATCATATCGTATCATATCATATCATATCATATCATATCATATCATATCATATCATATCATATCATATCATATCATATCATATCATATCATATCATATCATTAACATCATACTCGCGCGAGTGACTCAGTACCTCACGGACGAAAACACTTTTGGCAACTTTTATCGCGCAGCGTAGCTTACCATACACACCATTGCGGAATGGTGTCGTCGCGATTTCAAAACAGCACGAGCTCTTCTTTCAGACCGCAAACAAAACAGGGGTTACTCGCGCGAGTGACCCCAAGCCACTGCCAAGAAAATATCCCAAAAAAATTGACCCCCCAACCGTATCATAGTCCCCGAGACGATGTGCGAAAAGAGGCGCTCGCTCCTTCTACACCCCTTTTCCTGGCCACGGCTCCTCCATCATCATCATCGGTGTTCGCTGCCAGCTCATCGATGAAATTTTGAGTTGGGGTGAAACGGGTCGGGTGAGCGTGGTGGTATTCGGTATATTGTGTCGGCTTTTGCGTTTAGAATGAAGCACGGCGGGGGGCTCCCGATAGTGCCGGCAAGTGCCAGCCCTATGTGCCGGCCCTATTCAAGGCACCGACACTGTTCAAGTCACCGGCACTATTCAAGGCACCGGCACTATTCAAGGCACCGGCACTACTGGGAATAGGGTTGCTATAGAGAGTTACCGTACGAGAGAAGCTCCAGTCGTGCCAAGCGAATTAACCGGCACTGTAGAGGGAAGTGGCACTATTCAACGGGCATTATTGGGGGGCCCGCACTGTCAGTATGCATTGCACATTGCCAGAAGGAAAAACTAAACAACAAAGTTGTCTCTTTCTCCCTCCGAGACGCCCAAACTTTTCCGTTGCGAAGAGGCCAGGTTGTTGCTCCGCTCGTCGAAGGTCGCTTGTCCCGGTCGAGCGTATTGTTGGCGCCTGCGCGCCTCGGAGGTGGCAACGGCTCATCCTTCACGACCAGCGCTGCTTCCACGCACGTGTATATCCGCGCGTGCGCATCGGCGCGGGTAGGCTTCCTGCACCATAGATTTGGTTTTGCAAATCGGATCGGGGGGGAGGGGGTGTACTCATTTCATGCATGCCCGTCGTCGTATGGCCGTAGGTCCCCCTATCTCTATGGTGGCGGGACGTAACACGTCGGGTTTTCACCGACCAGGCAGACATCACGTGCACCAAGCGCAAAGCTCCTTGATTGAGGTGTTCGGGGAGTGGCACGGAAGGGTGAGCTTCGTCCAATAAACGGGATGGGGGGAAGAACAGAGGAAAATTACTTGGGTATTCGGTGAGTGTTGTTGTGGAACTGCCGCACGTTCATACGTAGTTAGTCATGCGGGCATGCAGGCTGGTTCACGGTAAAAACCCGGAATTCTCTCCCCCACGAATGCCGCTCGCAATATCTAGTCAAAGGGTGAATATTTGGTATCACACTGACCCCCATGACCAGTGTAAGAGGATAAGTGGGTTACATGGCCAGTTTTTTTTAACGGCCTCGGACTGTCCCTGGGAGCGAAACTCGTATCGACCAAGGATAGGCCTCCAATTGTTTGAATAATATTCAGGCCTTTCTTTGCCAAGCGGGGGCTTAAAAACAAAAATTACGCCGCATTTAGCACAAACCGGTTGGAGGTACTTACAAGGCATGTCTGCAGAATTTCGCGCAAAAAATCAAAGATCTGACCTGTGGCCTATATTCAACAATAGGCAGAATCTCGTACCGAAAAAAATGGATCCTAAACTAAAACCAAGTCGTTTGAAGAAAATAGGCATCTTACAACTTTTTTCGCACCAAAGTCCAAATGTCCACGCAGTTTTTGAGATACAGACCCTGAAATTTTGAACTTGTTCTACATGCCCAGCCTGGCCTCCGGGGGGGGGTTCTTTCTTCTGTTTTTTTTGCCGAAAAACTTTGGTCTACGGTGGTCCAAATTTTCCAAAAATCTAAACTGACGAAAAATCAGGCGAAAAAAAAAAAGATCGGTGAGGTCTTCGCAAGGGCACATGGAAGACGTGTGCAAAATTTCACGGTCTGAATCGTAAAAACGGCGGCGACATCTGCCGGGGAATAAATTTCGGGTTTTTTACTTGAGCCTGTGGGCTTCGTGTATATACGCTGCACCAAGTTTAACTGTTTCCATAAAAATACGCCTACCAATGATGTACCAAACGCAATAATGCTACGTTTCGTCGGTTTGATACATCATTGGTAGGCGATACTTTTAGGGGACAGTTGGGGCTTGGTGCAGCGTAGATCCAACGTGTGGGTTTCGTTCTTCGTGAGAAAGCACACTCTTTCACTCGTGTTCTCTGCCAGCCTGGCAAGAAAAAAAAGAAGGCAGGGTCTATGCCGGCGACTTTATACCCCAACACCGGTTACCCCAGCACCTCTCCGCAATACGTCTCAGACTGACGGAATTGCTTTGTGTAGCAAATGCCTCGTTTGTTTCTCGCTCCCAAAACCCATTAACAAGAACAAGATCCCGATTAAAGGAACCCACAACGTCCGACAGATCACCGATCCGCACTTACTTGACGATCTATAGATATTTCAGGGAAGATCTGTAGAGTTTATAGCTCATGTTCCCCAGTGGGAGGCATATGATCTGCATGGTCTATGTTAAGATACGGCCTCGAAAGGCCTGTAATTATCCGAATTTGAGATCATTTGGATGGGTTTCGTATGATAAGGTTGGCGGTTTATATTCGGGAAAGTTAGGAATTAGATCGGAGGCACGTGCCTCCGATCTCAGAAGCTATCCGGGGCTCTGGTGGAAACGAATAAAGCTACATCTCTACGAAGGGACGAAAGTGAGTACTCTCCGAGGACCTGCTCAATTGGCAGACCTGCAGGAGGCACTCTGTGTCCCCCACCATTAATTTAACATCTAGCTGTTTTTTTCCGGGGTTAGGACTGTGTTCTCTATTAGATATTTCAGAGAAGATATGTAGAGTTTATAGCTCATGTTACCCAGTGGGATGCATATGATGTGCATGGTCCAGCTGTTTTTTTTTCCGGAGCTAGATCTGTGTTCTCTGGTACAGATCCTGCACAAAAGACCCCAATAACGGCCACTACAGGATCTGCTGGATGTAGATGATCTAGATGGTATAGATGGTATAGATCGTGATCTTTCCTTGGTGTGAAGGAATCTTATTATGAATCTTGTATGATACCAATATGCTTTTTAGTACATAGAATAAATCGTGTTGGCGCTGAACACCCAGGTTGGCACGTCCCACAGAAGCCTCCTTGTCAAGGTGTACTGTTTACCATTACCAAAATCCGTCGACGCGTGCTATTAGTGTTATGGTATCTCCCTGGGAGCCTAACAAGGCGTAAGATCTAGGATACGGAAATAAATTATATAAAAGGATTTCCACATGCGTTGAAGGCATGTGAAACCCGAAGGCATGTGAAACCCTTTTTTAGTTCGTATCCGTGGCTTGTGGGACTAATACAAGAGCTTATCGATGCCGTCGAAGCCATGTGAAACCCTTTTTTTAGTTCGTATCCGTGGCTTGTGGGGATAGTCTAATACAAGCGCTTATCCAATACAAGCGAGTGACCAACGTGGAACCTGCCTATTTAATAGTAGTAGAGACACCTGCAAGAGGGTAGCCTGTGTCTGTAACAGCCCCTACAGAGAGGCAGCACTTTTTGACCATTTTTTTTTCTTCGTTCGACCGGGGGGCTTATTTGACCTAAAAATCGCCGGAACGTCGGTCTTGCTTTATTTTCTTCGATAAATTCATTTTGTACACGCAGGCCATGTTTTTTATTCTTCATCGGAGTGCATCTTTTGAGTTTTATCGAACAGTCGTTCTACGGTAGCCCCCCCAACCTTCCTTGAACGAAATCGTCGGTTTGTAAACCAGCCCACGGCCGTATCTTCTGAAATACGCTGCCCCTTGCCATCCCGACGTGATCGGTCGATAGTAGTAGTAGTAGTAGTAGTAGTAGTCCTTCGCGAACAAGAAAATGTGTGAAGATGTCCTTTTCATAGCACCCTTCCTCGTATCGAGCAGCAACGAAACGTTCGTTGAAGAAAATCGCTGCTTTTGGGGGGGGTGGGCTATGTTGGTTTATGTGTTGGTTTATGCCTGCGCACAAGTCTGATGCATGATGTGTATGACTGCATAGAATCTACGGAGATGGTAGAGTAGAACAACTATTGATATGATTGGCGGGCCCAATCTTCGATATGTTCGAGTTGAGCCCCATTTGGCGCAGTGTACAAGTACTACTGCTGTTACTCAGTTTACTATTTTGTTCTCTTCGGGTGTGCATGTTCAGAGTGGCCTCCGGGACTCCGGTGCTTTAATATATATTTTCCATCTTCTTATCTTCTCCGCCTGATGGTCCCTCATCGGGTACCGAGAGCAATCTCCCCGTGAGCCACCCTACGCCGGGCATAAAGATTGTCCATTATGCTAGCATGATCGTACGACAAGACAACTTGTTTCGGACGACGACAAGACAACTTGTTTCGGACGTAGAGTGCTCTGAGGAGCCCGGGATGCTTCAGGAGCGATTTTTCTTCGTCATCGACCTCCACCCTACACTGTCAATTAGGCTATATCGTAGAATCAGTCCGAAATAAGCATTCGGGTGAGAAGTCTCAGGCATGGAGCTCGTCAAGCAAGAAGTCTCAGAAAAAAAAAACGGCTCACCTCTACCGCGGCATGCATGTGACGACTGCTATGATACAATGAGACAGGTACTAGCACAGTTTTGACCACTTCTTTTCTTCTGAATTACGCGGGCTCCTTAACCATTTTTCAACTCCTGCAATGATTTCCTAGTCTAACTTCAAGTGTTTTGTCCCCTATGTCGGGAGTGCGGTGCTAAAAGGGTTCATTAACCCAAGATCGTCGGAATTTCATTCTTGTTTTTTTTTTTTCTGATACAGCAGTGATGTTCGTACCCAGTTTCAAGATCAACCCGTGACAAGCCAACTTCAGGTCGCCTTATCTCTACTATAGTCTTATCTTTTAGTACCGCAAAAATCATCCCATACTAATTCCAAGCAGTTTATTCTTCGTGACAAGCCGATTTAATTGGTCCTATCTCTACTGTGGTCTTAAACCAGATGGTCTTAAATGGGTACACCACTATATATATTTGTATACCTAGGCCATGGGATTGATCGTTCATTGGATCGCACTTTTCAGTTTACTCAAATACCTGGTATCACTTTTTCCCCAAGAGGGTGTATAGCTAGCTCCTCAAGCAACCACCCTCAGAAGGCAAAAAAGAGCCAGCGCGCGTCTACCGTAAATAACGCGTTTAGGAGTTGTTAGTGTTAAGGTATTAGTGGGGTATTAGTCCGTTTGGCCACTTGCAAAAGGTTAACCAATTACAGTTTACCCAAACTAATCCTTATCACACTCTCCCCCCCTGAAACGGCGGGATACCAGGTCGGCCGGATATACGGTCGGACCTGTCCATATCCAAGCGGTTTCATTTCCTGGGGATACCAGGGAGTGAGAGTATCTTTCAAGTTCGATCATGGGGAAAGTCTGAAAAAAAGTTTATTTTATTTTTTCGATTACTTGATCTATACGCCGCTACAGAGCCTTACACGAACACGAACACAGTCGTAACATAGGAGAGCTCCACTCTGGACCCAGACTATGGTAGGGGGTCCCATTTTTAGGGACCTTTTTTTGCCGTGGTTTCGGGTCACTCGCGCGAGCGGCCCCCCCTGTTCTTGGCGGTCACAGTCTTTCTTTCGCCATGCTGCTTTAACTTTGGCGATATGAATCCCAACTGGGGTGGTTGGCTACGCCGTGTCAAAACCAAACGCCGAACGTGCTTTAGCTGTGCGAGGTACAAAGTCACTCGCGCGAGTAGTAAAACCCAACAGAGAATATAGTGGTATATCGTAACATCATCATAACATCAACATAACATCATCATAACATCATCATAACGCCATCATAACATCATCATTAACATCATCATGACATCATCATTAACATCATCATAACACCATCAAAACATCATCATAACATTATCATAACATCATCATAACATCATCATAACGTCCCATCATAACATTATCATGACATCATCATACCATCATCGTAACACCATCATAACATCATCATAACATCATCATAACATCATCATAACATCATCACAACGCCATCATAACATCACCATAACATCATCATAACACCATCCCAACATAATCATAACACCATCATAACATCATCATAACACCATCGTAACATTATTATAACATCATCTTAACACCATCGTAAGATCATCGTAACATCCTCCCTACCGCCGTTTTGTCCGATGCTTCCATTTTTTTTATGTTTCAACTCGTCCCGTTAACGACGGATCTCCGTAATAGGGGGGGGGGGGGTAGTGCTGTATAGCTTACTGTAGGTAGGTGACTGGTTAATGTAAGGTTATAGGTGGGGACACAGAGTGCCCCCTGCAGGTCTGCCAATTGAGCAGGTCCTCGGAGAGTTCTCACTTTCTTTGCCTTCGTAGAGGCGTAGCTTTATTCGATTCCACCAGAGCCCCGAATAGCTTCTGATATCGGAGGAACGTGCCTCCGATCTATTTCCTAACTTTCCCCAATATAAACCGCCAACCTTATCATACGAAACCCATCCAAATGATCTCAAATTCGGACAATTCCAGGCCTTTCGAGGCCGTATCTTAACATTAACCTTTTACCAGCAGTCAAACGGACTAATAATACCCTGCTGAACCTTAACAAATGGCGTCGTCGGCAGACCGCGGGATTTCGGAGTCGTGGGTTCGAATGTCACCGTCCACCAATAATAGAGGTTTACGACTTTTTCTCGTGCCGAACCTCAAATATACTCCTGCTGGTTCCTTAGGAATAGGGAAAACCGTGTGCGGATTTGACACGTCCGCCCGGGCACTCGGCTTATTATCCTAACATCGTTCCAAGGGTGGGCAGTTTTGGGTGAGGGGGGGGGTGAGGTGGCACTTTTCAGTTTTGGTTTGGGTGGGCGACGGCGGATCTTTTCTCAGTAGGTAAGACTAAGCCGTACAACGTCCTCTCCTGACGCTAATGTCGATGCTGAGATCCATACCCGCGGTGACGGACTCCCCAACATATTCACGTGATGAGGAGCTATCTCTCAACCGATCTAGGGCGCGAGAGATCACGTGTGGTCGCGCGGTTGGGGCTGACGCTCAGGGGCTGTGTGCGTTGGTGTCGTGTGTCTATGTGCACTGTGTTACTTCCAGGACGCCATTTTCACGTGCGAAGCTTGGAATGTACTCGAGATATCCAGTATTGCGCTAACTGCGTCCACATAGATACACGCAACGAGGAACGCTGCAGGCGCGATGTCGATCCCGTCGCAGGTTTCTTCTGGGTGAACTCCTCTTGGAAAAAAAAAATGAACCGAAAACCACCCTGAGTGAGCTGGAAAGTCTGCGCTGACTGCTGTAGCTGTAACGGTGGTAGATGGTGAACATGAAACAAAAAGGCACAGCAATAGTATGGGGTCCCGTCTGGCTTCTTTTTAAGCCTGGACTTAAGATTCACCCAAGGGTTTCATCAATCCCTTCCTTGGGAGGCATGCTACCGTGTGAGTGCGCCTGATATTCCTCGAGCTCTTCACTGGCGCAGATAAATCTATTACGCCTCGCCCCCCCCCCAGAAAAAAAAAAAAAGGAAACAAGGAAAAAGGAAAAACATAAAGTTTAATCCGATGAACAAGTCCATTGGCCTAGGTATGCAACGGCTAACAATGCAAAACGAGACCTGCCACTCTCCGACCATATTGCGTTAATGTTAGGATTTGCACTCTATTCACTTCGTCCGTGGCGTGAGTGGAACTCGTAAAAGAGCTTATCTAGTACAAGTGAGTGATCAACGTGGAACCTGCCTAGTACAGAAACCTATCGTACAAAGGGTAGCCTGTGTCTGTAACAGCCCCTTGATCTCACCATACATGGTGTCGTCGTAATCTGGACATTCTCTCTTACCAAGGAGTCCCCCAGTCCTTTTCGAATTTTTTTTGTTTGAGTAAAAAAACACTTTTCGAGCCAAGAGGTGCTCCTTCTACACCTATCGCCTATAATAGCTCTCGTGTTTACTCAGCATCATCCCTACAACACGGTCATCTTTTTCATATGTGTGATTGATTTTGCAGGCACCGGGCCTGGGGAGAGGTCCGCAGCGGCCCCGGCTCGACAGTTCCCGCGACGAACGGAGTCCGCTCAGCCCTCGAAGACGTCTTGCAATCCTACGGGGTAGCCAGCATGCTGGACGCTCCGTGTGGCGACTTAACATGGATGCATCTTGTTCGCGGAATCGAAAACGTACGATATACCGGGGCGGATATCTCATCCAGCGCTGTGCGGGATAACCAGCGAAAGTTTCCTGGGGGGGGTGGCCTCGGGGAGAGCGGTGGTGGTGGAGTCGACAGCAATGAAGAAGTTGGAGGCGTTGGATGGGGGGGGGGGCAGGGGCAGGGGCAAGTTAAGGAAAGGGCGGGGGGGTTCCTTGGCGCCGTTTTTGTTCAGGCAGATCTTGTGGAAGGAGTGCCGCCTTCTGTGGACGGGGAGCCGTACGACATCGTCTTTCTCAGGTCAGTTTTTTGTTTGTTTTTATTCAACTCCTTTCTGCTGTCTTCGCGCTTTCTCTTTTTTTTTTTCCTCCTTCTCGCTCCCCAGTTGTAAACCAGATCCGAGGTCACTAAGAAACTCTTCTTCTTACCCCTTCTCACTGCGGTATGTGCCTTCATTCTTATCGCGAGAAGACTTCACGCCCCTTTCTCCCCTCGCTGACTCGCATCGATTAAGGTACTACTACTGTATGTAGGGTGTTGTTTGGGTTTTAGCGACTAATATTTTACTTCTAGTTGGGGTGTTTGCGACTTCGGCAGGAGTCGTTAGGGAGTTAGCGGTGTCACAACTTCGGTTGTGGGTACGAGTTGGGTAGAAACACATACAGTTAAAAAAAAACATGTTGAACCCGTAACACGTCGCATAATCCCAAGACCGGCCCCAATCCAATCAAAAATAACCGGAAAAAAAAATCCTTTAGAAATCTTTTCCTTTCCTACCATTTATTGAATTTCGAACCTATTATTTTCGTCAGTGATTTGACGCATTCTACGATAGTGGCAGCTGTTTTCGTCTGAAATGTTTTCCGAATGACTTAAGACACTCCTTAACACAAAATCGTCGGAAATGGGCAATTTTTTTTCTCTGCGTGATTCTCGTTGTGTAACTAGGCCATGGAGTTTTTCGTCCGGTGTAGCAGTTTTTTTTTTTTCTTTTTTCCCTCAAAAATCAGTTTTTTTTGGAAGAGGTCTTAGGCTCCCAACTGGAGGAAACCTTTGCAGAAAAAAAAGGAGGTGCATCTCTATCGCAGCACGCGTCGGTTAAATGGCCTTGAGTTGTATCATTCGTCGGTTTCAATACTATTTTTACATGTTTTCCAAGCCAACAGTAAAGCGCCACCCCTTATCACAGCCCTTGTCTGGACCGGTACCGCGTCTTGCCCTATGCGCAGGTTGCTTCAGTCCTGTAAATCGCTTGGTATACTTTCCCTGAGGTGCTCTTCCACTCTACTGCTGTAAAGCCGATTAGAGCTTGTCCTATGACCGCGGACTATGTTATGGCGATGAGTTAGAATAACAACAACAACAACAACAACACCAACACCAACACCAACACCAACACCAACAACACCACCACCAACACCAACAACAACAACAACTTTCCCCATCCATGCTGTTGCACCTCGTCGCCGCCCTCCAGGGACCTAATGCTCCACCTCCCCCCCGAGCAAAACCTGAGAATCCTCCGAAACGTGGAAGCAAGCGGGGCAAAACTCTTGATGGCGAGCACCTACCTGAAAGGGGACGAAAACTGGACATCCAATACCTTCATTCCAGTAAAGGGACACCTCATAAACCTTGCCATGCCGCCGTACTGCCTACGCCCACCGGTCGCCCTTTACATGGACGTCGCCGCGGACATCGCGCACCAGAGAATGGCACTATGGGAGTTGGATCCGGCGAGGCCGCTTATTTCCAGTGGGGACTGTGGTCGGGAAGCCTGGGGCTAAAGCCGGCCATAACCACCACGCGTATCGCGTATTCTGCGCGTATTCGACAAAGTTTGGTGGTTCATATTATAATTTGGCGTTTTTTTGGAAGGAGACAAGGCAGCAAGCGGTCCTCCAGCCCCGACGGCGACAGGACCATAAATTAATCAAGTGTGTTTGGAAGGGAATGTCGGGGGCTTGTCTCTTGGCTCTTGAAATTATGGTAGTCCGTGTGCCTGTCAACGCGGCCTCGCCATCTAGGGCGTTTTAGCCCTACCTCGCGGCGCGGGTACAGAGGGTTCGGGACTCCACCGGCAGAACACTGGGTCTCGCGTCGTGCCGAGTAAGTCTTGACCGCGGCGTGCCGAGCATTGACCGCAATCTCCAGGCGGTCCTGAGGTTACTACGTTCCATAAATCCAGCATTGGTGTGAATTGTACGTTTCAAACAAATAGTATAAAAATTAGGATACACTCCAGCTGTGAGATCGAAGATTTCGTCGAAACTCATCTTTGCAAGCTGTGTGTGATACTCCGATCGCGCGTATTACGGGTTGTGTGTCCTCATTGAGGATATAGGTCGGCGACTCCCCTTGGAACTACAGTGTGGCTATCAGGGTCGACAGGGTGATGTTAGGCAGTCTGTGAGCGGAAACTATAAAACCCGTTTCTGAGGGGGACAAAATCTGACAGCTGTGGAAGGAAATGCATCATTTTATAAATTGAATCCTGCAAGTCGAACAACCGGCGAGGGGAGGGCGGAGTTGTTAAGGACGTGGGGGCCTGACGTTGATCAAAAAGGGGGCGGGAGGGGGGGAGGGGGGGAGGGACAGGTGGGGCAGCTCAATTTGTGCGTGGAAACTATAAACTCTTGTGGGGGAGGGGGAGGGGGGATGTGGCGGGGGGGGGGGGGGGGGCTTTAGGTCGCATAGATGTAGGGGTTTGCTATACGCGTGGGGCTAGGCCTAGGCGATGGTGCGGGTGGTGGGGAAGGAGGGGGCGTTGGGGGCGGGGGGGGGGTGGGAATTGCAGCAGCGGCATGGACCGCTCTAAAAAGGTAATGAGGTGATATCCAGGGCGTGGAAGTGTTTATTACTCTGGCGGATTTCGATATTAGGTGGGGCGTTTGAGCAAAAGAGAGCGAGGAAAAAAGAAAGGGGGGGGGGGGGGGGGAAGGGTTTTCAAGAGGTTTAGGTCACATATAATATTAAAAAACACTTCAGCTATGAGATCAAGGATTTGGTCGAAACTCATCTTGGCAACATTGTGTGTGATACTCCGATCGCGCGTATTAATCATATATGTAGGGGCTTGCTTGCTCTACGCGCGGTGCTAGGTCTAGGCGATCGTGCGGGGTGTGGGGAAGGAGGGGGCGTTGGAGGGGGGGAGGGGGGATGAATGAAAGCTACGCCATGGATGGCTAGAAAGATAATGACGTTATATCAATTGCGTAGAAGTGTTTATTACTCTGGCCGATTTCGATTGTAAGTGGGGCGTTTGAACGAACTGGGCGGGGCACAAAAGAGGGGGGGACGGGGGGAGGAGGGCGGAGATGAGTTGGAGCTACGGCATGGATGACTAGAAGGATAACGAGATGGCATCAGCTGGCTGGTAGTGTTTACTACGGTGGTAGACTTTGATTTTAGGTGGGGCGTTTGAACAAAAGGGATCGGGGGGGGAGGGGGGGGTGCATTTCAATATGTGCGCGGAAACTATAAACCCTTTAAGGGGACGAATCTGACGGTTGTAGCAAGAAGACACCCCTTCAAACAAGTATGCAGGCATCTTATTGGCCAAACCTAATTCTACTCATTGGCCAGCCCCACGCCCGAAGTTGCTGGCTAGTGTAGAAGACGCTGCTGCACGGGGTACGGCTCATTGGCAGTGGCCTGTTCTAGCTCAATAGATCTAGCATCGCTGCTGGCGTCTATCAAAATACGAATAGGGCCCCGATTGGCCAATTTTAATCTACTAGAAGGCGCGGAACGAGTTGCAGGGGCCGCGGGCATCCACCAAACAGGAGTCGTTTTTATACCGGCGATTGACTGTTTGTATCCCCTACGTCCGGTTCCCGTTATTTATTTGGGTAGGCGTTTTCTACGGGGAAGGTTTGTCCCCACCCCCCCCCTGCGGAATAGAGCCAGCATCGCTGCTGGTACTGCTGTGTTTATTAGAGATAGACCACGACCACTGAGTTTGCAGTCAGCGATGGCTGGCCGCATAGCTCAGTGGTTATGCTGTAGCTCAAATGAAAGCACAGTCCGAGGTCGATCTGGCGGCTAAGCCTGGACCTCGGATTTACTCAAAAGCTATCACCCTTTTAGCCAGCACGTCCCCGAGCAGGCGGGGGATATGGCGCTTCTTCTTCCCCGGGGGTGTGTTTCCGTGATTTCCATCATACAAGAAGAACGGGAGAGAAGGACGCTGAGGGGATTCGAACCCCGGATTATGTTTTTATTTGAGATTTGCCATAACTATGCAGTCAGCGGAGGTTGTGGACGTTTGAACCCCGGATTTTATGTTTTTTTTGTTAGAAACACACCATAATCACTGACCTATGCAGTTTGCGAGGGTTGTTCGGATCCCTCCAACGTCCTTCATTCCCATTCATTGGAAAAACTATCGAGTGTCTTTCGTGCAACATCGACAGCAACCAGGCGGGCGGGATGGTCCGCTGTTAATATATCAGGATGATATTTGTTATTTCCTTCTGTACACACCGTAGACTCCTGCACTCCTTCGCCAACAGCGGAGTGTACGGCACTTGATTTTGTGGTATAGACCGCCCAACCAGAATTCACAGGCCCAGATGGGGGACGACACACGTTCATCCCTCCAGCTCTGTTGGAAACCACACACCCCAGCGGTAACAGCAACAAAAAGAGTATGCGGTACCCTCACCGTGCAAGTTGAGGAAACCACGTCCGTCAAACCCATCCCCGGTGGTTTCGGGGTCCCAACTGCGACGCCTCGCTGAACGGGAACACCGATTGATTGTTCACGTCGATCAATACTTGGGCTTGCCGCGAAGTATCAGGGTGTCGTGCCCAAAAACCGCCGCAAGAATGTTATGTAGGGCATGTGCTTGTTCAATCAATCTTGCGGAAACACCCCCGCGACTTCAAAAGAAACCCGAGAACGACGTCATGACCCCCACGCGTACAAAGGAGGGACGCGTCCGATGCCCCGCCGGCGAGAACGGTCGTGTAGTGGCGCGCCCGCTGCGATGGCCCCTCGCGCAACGTAGGTGTAATGTGCTTTTTGAAGTACATCCACGAGTTCCGCACTCCCATCCAGCGTTACGTCGATCCTGCTCAGGCCGGGCTTCTCCCACACGGCGAGTGCTGATCACCTGGCGTCTACACAGACGCTGGGCGGATGGCGAAGGTCATGCCCACGCATTTCCCCCTGATGCGCAACAGAGTCCGAAAGGAAACTTACTCCGAAGACCCATCGCGGTCGTGCCGGACCAGGTAGGCTTTTAACGTGGGCCCACTTAACCACACACTCGCGGTTAATGAGCGATTGAATCTCCGTGTCTACGAACTCATTGAAAGACGGCAGCATCCGATCGGCAAATACCGTGCCCGGGAACCGGTCCACGTCGCAAGGCCGGTCTCAAGGCGGCGCCTGTGTGACTCGATTCGGAAGTTGTGCACGCGCCTCTCGATCGCGCAGGTACGAAAGCAACGTATCGCGGAGCGAGTGGTCGTCGTGGATGGCATTATTTCAGAACGCAACGTGTTTTCGGATGAAGCCCGGGACAAAGTCGCGATCTCCGACCCCGGCATCCCGTACCGGGGAGAGCCATGGTAATCAGCGTAACGGGCCGTGCATAGGGTCTCTTGTGACGTCCGGCGGTTTTGGGATATTCTTCGGTTGGAAAACCCCGTCATTCAGACATGCCTCCGCCGAAAACCTGTTACCTATTGTAGCACGCGTCAAAATTCGCATCGGACCCAACCGTAATTGTTTGTTTGTTCTACCCAGGCTACGTACGGTACGGGGGGTGCCGGGTTTTCACCACTCACACGAGCGACTCCGTACGTCGCCTATGAAAAATAATTTTAGACGTTTTGTTTTTGGGCGCAGCGTAGCTTACCATTCCATTTGCGGATCGATGTCGGCAAATCATCAAACGGCACAACTGCAAAGGAATAAGAGGGTTACTCACACGAGTGACCCCCCGAGCTACAGCAAAAAAAGGCCCCATAAGTGACCCTCCCTACCGCAGCATGGGGCGTTTGTTTGTTTTCAATTGCCGCTTGTACTCTCCCGATCAACCCGTAGGAGGTTTTAACCTCAGCGACCTTCTGGACAAGCCGTGGTCACAGGTGCTTTCCCTCCTTGTCCCCCCTTCTTCCGCCCAGTACACACATTGCACGCCTTCATTTTTATCGCGCATACGAAGGGTTTCAGCATTCCCAGTTCTCGATTCTCATCGAAATTATTTCTTTTCGTTCGGCCTTTCGGTTGAGTCTCCATTGAGGAGAAAAGGTTGGTGATAAAATGTTTGCGGTCAAAGAGTTGCAACTCCTATCGCAACCCGCCTCCAGCAAGCGTAGAGCGTCAATGTGATGGGCATCTGTTGGTTCTATGGTACTATCTACACCCACTAGGTGGCATAGTTACTGTAACCGAGTGGTCTAATAGTGGATAGTCTGTATAACTAACAAGATGTGTACCCTGGGTCTCGTATGTATCCCGAATCTCGTCACCACTGATCTCCGGAGACCTGCCCTGCACGGGACGAGTATCTAGGAATGCACTGTCATAACCAGTCATCATATAGTCCAGCGCGCACGCTCAAAAATAATAAAACACGAAGTCGGTGAATTCGAACCCACGACACACACTTGTTGGCTTTACAGCCTGCCGACGACGCCACATGTAAGGTTAAGGATGGGGACACAGAGTGCCCCCTGCAGGTCTGCCAATTGAGCAGGTCCTCGGAGAGTACTCACTTTCGTTTCTTTCGTAGAGACTTAGCTTTATTCGATTCCACCAGAGCCCCGGATAGCTTCTGAGATCGGAGGCACGTGCCTCCGATCTATTTCCTAACTTTCCCGAATATAAAACGCCAACCTTATTATACGAAACCCATCCAAATGATCTCATGTTGGGATAATTACAGGCCTTTCGAGGCCGTATCTTTACAACTATGCTATATAACTATCAGCAGGTAAATGAGAAGGGAGAGTGGAGAAAAAGGGCATACATACAAATATATCGATGCTAAGCCGGGAGAAAGCACATAGATTTTCTTCTTCTTTCTGGTAACGGATATGAGCGGTCGATATTGAAGATCATGCTGATGCGCATCGTCGAACGGCTAAAATAGCTATTTGATTATCGTGTTACTAGCGTTTTCTGGCGCAAGATTGGCGCTTTTATCGTACCTGGTACCATAGATCGGAAGGGAACAAGTCGTGCGGGCGAAAGCGTTTTTTTTCCACGGTTTTCGCAATTAGGCATATTACTCGGGAGGGGAGGGGGGCCAAAGGCATTTTTTTCAACGTTTAGTTCGTTTTTGTATGTTTTGGTTCGTTTGGGCGCGTTTTGGCGCAGCCTGGCGCATTATAGTATTTCCTCGAAAAAGCACGCTGTGATGTTCAGGCCGCGAGCCTCAGGGGACAGCATATCTTAGCAGCTAAACCACCCGCATCATGGAGTAATCGCGTGCAGGAAGAAACTTCCTCGTCGACTGCGAATAAAGTAGCTTGTGCTGTCTCTTTGATGCGCGTAGCTCCCAAGGAAAGCAGTTTGGTGCCAATTCCGGATGCGTATCAACGAAAAATCTATGCCTGGTAGTGATGTATATTGGCAAGGGGGCGAGCCCGATCTGGCGACAAAAAAGTTGACGACCTCGGTGTCGTCAGCCGCCTAGAGTCAGCGCGCAGCGATACGACGAGTAGGTACTTTGCAGCGCCCGTATCGGGCATGTTTTTCCCGCTACGCAAATGCTGCGTACACAGACCTGGCGGCATAGACAGGCCTGGCCGCGGGCCCGCGAGAGGGTGCTGGATGCCCCTCGGGATAGTCCACTTCTGCGGGAGCTTCCTCAAGTGGATACAGTAGAGGCGGTCCTGCTTGATCCGCTTCCGACGGAAAATCCTCGGGACGAACTTCCCGCGTCTGCCTGCAGCGTTATCCCCGTAATTCCCCCAGAGTTCCAGGATAGATGACGGGCATGCAAGGAAAACTCCCCCGTCTTCAGCAGATACCTTTGTCAGCAGAAATCACCCCATCAGCGAATGAACTTGCCGCTGACAATCAGTGTAGATTCCGTCAAGCGGGGGCGCTTTGGGCTTGGGCCTGCTTCACTCCATACCGACAAATACTTTGCACTACTACTGTAAGTCCGCCTGTTTCTGGCTGCCTGCTGTCGTACATGCCTACCCTTGACCCAGACCAACTTGAGAGCATTCTATGGAATTTTCGCGGATGGCCGGTAAATACCTGAATTATATCGGGTGATTGGGATGTTGTGGTGTATCTAGGACTGCGATCGTGTCAACAGATTAAACAAACCCTGGCGGTCTCGCGCCATGGGGAATCACTATTCACCCGGCACGTGATCTGAATAAAGCTACGAGGTGCTCTTCTTCCGTCTCCAAGCACACACCCGTGTGTAACCTCAAGAGACCTACTGAATTATCTGACCCCTGCAAGTAGGTAGCCTGTCTCCCCAACCTAATATTATCACAGGCCCAAAAGGAGGCGTTTTTTAGGATGCTGGCGGAGGAAGTATTCCTCGAAAAAAAAAAAGATTCGGAGGGATATTCGATCGCGTGCTCTCGATGGATGTCGTGCGTGAAGGTTCTGCTAGCTGAGTAACTCTTTCATGGGTCAAACGATACCTGGTTACGAAGTACGGGTTTAATCCACCAAATTATCCAACCCAGGTTAAAACTTGCGAATCGATCATTAATCCCACTACAGTACAGGTCCCTCCATAGCATCGATATGCGCCAACCGGAAACACCGACACCATGGCGGCAGTCGGCGCTACTCCCCATACTACCTACCACTTCTGGCTGTTCATATCGTTGCCATGCGATTGCATAGGTGCTATAGCGCGTATTCTGCACTACTGAGCCGGCGCTATAGAAGGGCAACTACTGTATTCATACCTGGTATAAAATACTTCCGGTCGTTACCGACCGTTACATCATACGGTCATCACATAACCACCCATCGATCATGACACTATGAATACGAGCACGATTCAATCAACGCTCCAGAGCTCGTGGCAAACCGAAGACGACCGTACACAATAAAGGCTCGGGCATCCATACATTGATTCGCCTAGTCTCGATGTGCTCTGCACACACTCGTATATCCCAAGCGGTACGGATTGAAGATGAGAAGCACTGAGGTCACCCGAGGAAGCAGTCTCCACCAAGGCAGACCACCCCGTTCCCAGAGCGCTAGATCGGGCCCGGTGTCTACCTTGGCCCGTGAAGCGAGATCGTAGTCCCATCCCGTCCACACGTGCCATGGCATCTCCATGCCATGGGCCTTCATGACAGTGCCATGCCTTCATGACAGTGCCATGGCATTGCCATGGGCAGACGGCAGTGCCATGGCAGTTTCCACGGCAGTGCCGTGCCAATGCCATGGAAACGTAGAATAATGTGCATCGTTGCAACGATGCCATAGAAAACACGGGCCGGACCATCAATTCTTATGCCAACCTCTGCTGTGTTGCAAAATACCGCATCCCACAGAGACTACTACCGGTAGGCGCAAGCATGCACTCCTCAGCACGAGGAGGCGGGGGAATGCCTTCCAAAAGATTCCTATTGGTCGTACGCATCATGGTGATTTCGTGGTTCGTATGCCCCGTCCTAAACCCCCTCCCCTACCTTCACATGCGAGCTATAGAGGAGGGCCCCTTTCTGTGCGTTGTTCCTCGTGCCCCTCGCAGCCGCCACCACCGTGTTTCGCCTACCTCGATAGTTCAGCACATACATCCGCGCATGTATCCCATGGTTTCGCCTGTAGTTGCCGGGCATCGCGCTTCAGTCTACAGAGCATAGAGCCCCTGGCACCTTGCACCTGGCATCTGGTGTCCACTTGGTATCATCCGAGGGGGAAGTCACACAGCAACGTAAAACGAAACGTAAAACGTGCGTTGTGCGTTGGATTCGACGAAAAACAGCGGTTCGTTCGTGTTTCCTGCAGCATGCTTTCGGTGACGAGAGGCTTCTTGGTTGGTGGGGCGCAGGCACGAAGGAAAAACATCCGACGTTGTGATCCGTGCCTGGTACATCAGTAGTATTTTAGATGGGTTCCACAAGGGCGACAGTGAGATAAACAGGCAAGTAACCAGCATCACGCAGACAACAACAGAGCTATACTTTTTACCCGTTGTGTTTGGTGTTCGGGTGGTGTTCTGTGTTCTGCGTTCTGTGTTGCTTTTGGATTATTTGGTGCCAATATCTTGTCCCTGTTCCCGTCAGAATATGCCTCCGGCCCTTCTGCTGGAACACCTTTGATAAGACACACCCACCCGAAAAGCTACTGCTGGGTGCTGGGAGCGCACAGGTGCATATCTAGTGATTGCGGTGGCCACGCGAGCCGCTACCAATGCTTCGTCCTGCCTCTCGCTGCGCTCGCAGGCGCTCCTTGACCTGCGCTACGCCGGCGTACCCCCGTCAACCACCAGCATGCCTCAAGACCAGCAGTGGCTTGGTCTGCACGTTCCGTATTCAAGAACACGTGCTGACAACAGCAGCAGCAGCATCACCGCCACCACTGCTAGCAGCAGGTGGTGCAGCAAGGCACCCGTTGAGAGCGTCGCAACTTAGTGCACCACGCCACAGCTCTATTCTGGTTAGTTCGTCCAAGCATGGTCGTCGAGCACTATCGAGCACTAGCGGTGGCGACAAGGAAAAGGGGGAGGATGAAGGTACGCGGACAGCAGCAGCCAGGGGGGGTGCATCATCGTCGCTTCCCGAGCCGGACGGGGGTACTCCACGTGAGGGGGGAGGCAAGGAGAGTCCACTGGAGAAGGTGGGCTGCCTGCTGCTTCGTTTCCCGACTGCGGGAGAGAGTTGTGCTTGGAACGGGCCCCCGTCCTGATGGCGTGCACAGGGCTCGATAACGTCCTGATCATGATACTTGCGCACACTTGTTCCGACTTGATCTGACAAATTACAAGGCAGTTTTTTTTTTAATAGCCAAACGGTGCTACTCACGCTACTATTAGTAATGGTATGTCTTGTACTTTGGTTTGAACCGCACAGAGCCCTCGGCGCGGACACTGGTTATGCTGGATGTAGATGGGCGCAGATATCAGTTTGATGCAAGAACACACACGTCACGTTATATACACGCTATACGGGGCTACGACGATGTATTAGAGGGGTTTGTCCAGCGAAGTAGACGATGCTTCGGGAAATGAGTATTATGTGGCTTCAGTATGCCCGTGCCAAGCCATTTTTTGTATAACAGCATCACTTTTACTCTGCTGCCAGCTCAACTCAGAGGTGTTATCATTGATCATTGACCATCTGGACAAGCCGTAGTCACAAAGGTGTCTTCCCTTGCCTCGGCACTTGCCTTCATTTGACTGATTCTACAATAGCCCCCCCCCCAAAACCAGCGATTTTCCATTAACGAACGTTTCGGGGCTGCTCGACACAAGGAAGGATACTATTGAAAGAAAAGTGTCCACATATGTTCTCGTGTGTGCAAGGGTCTACCGGTCGATGGTGTCGGGGAGGGTGTCGAGGGACACCGTATTTTAGGAGATACGACCGGGAGCTGGTTTTGAAACCGGCGATTTCGCTAAAGGAATGTTGGGGGGGCTACCGTAGAACGACTCATTTCTATCGTTCATAGGGGTCAGCATTCCCACTTTTCAGCTTTTTATGCTCGTCAATTTGCAGTGAAATTTCATTTTACCTTTCTCCCATCGGCGTTTCTCTTAAACTGAGCTCTCTCAAATCGTAGCCCCCCCCCGTACACGTTTACAGAGCTTTTCGGTATACTTGACGTAGCGTATAACCGATAAAAATGACATCACCCAGCACACGCCTACCGGCATACCGTGCACACGTTCTCCTCGTGGGAGGACTTTTCGAGTCGATGTTGAAAAAATAAAAAAAAAAACACTCCACCTGTGAGATCGAAGATTTCGTCGAAACTCATCGTTGCAAGTTGCAAGGTGTGTGTGATACTCCGATCGCGCGTACTAATGGGTGTCTGTTACATACTTCGTACTTGATTACAAAGGGGCACGCGCAACGGAAATATCGTCTTGGAGTAATCTCATGGAGATACTTCCGTATTGCTGCTGTAGAAGCGTCACTCGGATTTTTCTCTCTCCTCGTTGCCGAGGTAAGCCAGAGCCAGCTTGGACAAATCGCCGAGGGGGTGTGTGATCTTGGCGTTTTGGACCAGGTATAATCATGAACATGGCTGTATCGTCGTTAGGTTCTCTTCCTCTTGAGTATTCGTACCTGGCAACTTTACACCTTGACCCTGGACTCGTGCGTTAACACCTTGACCCCGGGCATGTAAGTTACATGCCGGACTTGTACGATACATCTTGGCACCGGGCTTGTACTTTACACCTTGACTACGGGCTTGTACACCATACGTTGCATCTTGACCCAGACCTGTACGTATTGGCCCTGGCCTTGCAAGGTATGTTTTGACCCCTTGACCCTTGGGTTTGTTCGTTTCACCTTGCCCCAGGGCTTGTACGTTACACCTTGGCCCTGGACTTGCACTTGACGCCGGGTGTGTGCATCAGACAGTTATCTTGGGCTTGTAAGTTACACATTGACCCCGCGCTTGTACGCTACGCCTTGACCTCGGGCTTGTACGTTACGCCTTGACCCCAAGCTTGTACGTTGCACCTTGGTCTTAGGCTTGTACGTTATACCTTCCCCAGGCTTGTACGTTGCACCTTGACCCCGGCCCTATACGTTCTAACTTGAACCTGGACGTGCATGTTACACCGTAGCCCTGGCCTTGTACGTTACACCTTTCTCTCCAGGCCTTGACCCTTGGCTTGTACATTCGAACATGTTTAAAAATATTTTAGGTCTGATGATGATGTCTTCAAGTCGTGCAACGATTACTGTGTTCAGATCGTCTGACGATGATCATTGTCCTTCCCGAGCACAGCAGAGCTGCGGTTAACAGCTTGGGAAGCACTGATGATGCGGAGAGTAGATAGTTGTGTGATGTGTTGAAGTGGCACTCGGGGGTCAAGGTAAGTTTTTTTCCCGATGAACTGAGACTTGAATCCCAACACCTCAACCCCAGGCTTGTGTGCGTAACGCCTTGACCCTGGGCATGTAAACATATATTTACCTTGACCCCATGTCCGGTAGACCTTGACGCCGGACTTGGACGTTGCACCTTGACCCCGGGCTTATAAGTTACACCTTGACCCCGGGCTTGTACGTTACACCTTGACCCCGGGCTCGTACGTTACTCCTTGACCCCGGGCTTGCCCGCTCCACCTTGACCCCGGGCTTGTATGTTACCCGTTGACCCTGGGCTTGTACGTAACACGTTGACCCTGATCTTGCACGTTACACCTTGACCCCGGGCTTGTTGATAGGATCCGAGAGCCTTGCTGGGGCAAGCCCGGCGCCTCCTTGACCTGGCGCGGCCGGAGAGCGCTCTGATCGGCGGGGCGATGGGGCTCCTGCTTGGCACAACTGCGATATCGCTGGCGGTGCCCAAGGTGATGGGCAACCTCATCGATTCCGTCGTGCAGGGTACTGGTGCGTAAACCCTTACCAGTATACTTCCTCTGTCCCATAAGTCTGCGTGGTTGGGTTTGTACGAGCCCTTAACCGGGTCCGATTTGATTTTCGATTTTTTTTCTTGTTGCATTCTTTGGTGTTTTTTTAGGTAAAATGTGTTGTTTTTTCCAGCTTGCGCTTGATCCATGTGGCCGAACGGCCGAAAAAAAATAGTCGGCTCCAATATAGCCATATTTCGCCCCTTTCCCAGGGGAAAAAGTGTCGGGAAAAATAAAATAAAATAGTAATAATCGTCCTCGCCGGGGTTCTCTACCGCAATATCATAACGGCGGCCCAACCATAGTTTGTCGCCCTTTCGGCGAGTTGGGCGGGTACATAGGGGCAAGTTCATTCTATTGGGATGTCTGTGGGAGCCCTAGGTTTGGGGCGATAATCACGAATTCTCGTAAGAATTCTCATAAAAATTCTCATAAAAAATCTCCAACAAGTGCCAATGGGGTATATTTTGACATGCTTTTAAGTATTGAAAACCTGCTTCGTTTTTTTTTCAATCAGCTTCATGTGCATTTCATCCTTCTAACAAACCCAACTATAGGATTATCATCAACCGTGTTATACCCGAACAATCAAATGCCCATAACCAAGTAGACTTATGGGGCAGGAAGTACCAGTAAACTATTACAGAGGAGAATACCTGGTAGTAATCAGGACCTACGACACTGAGTTACTGCGTTCTCCTTCGGCCTGCCCCGTCCTTGGGGTGGGCCGAGGAAGCCCGCGAGGACCTGCAGCGGTCTAGCGGCAGTCACACGGGCATCGAGCCTCGGGCTGGGTAGAGAGGGAACCTTGCGCGGTCTGGCTAGTGAACTGCTCACTCTAAGGACCGCGTGGGGTGGTGGTGATGGGTTTTCTTTTTAACCCCGACGCCGAGGAGTTCATCCCCGGGGCAGGACGGGTACATCACCACAGCAGAGAGCGCAGCGTGGGCAGCTTGGGGAGTGGAGAGGCTGGCCACCGCGTGGGTACGCATGCACGACAGGAAGGATGGGAGTGTCGGCGTTGGCTGGGACGGCTGCACCCAGCCAGCGGAAACCAAGGCGCGAACCGGGCTACGAAACGGAGAGCCACAATCATCACATTAATAGAGAGAAAAAAGAAACAACAGAAACAGAAACGGAGGAGGGGACGAGCCTCTCGTCGGCTGGCTGAGAAAGCAGCACGCGAGACTCGTAAGAGACGGAAGGCGGCACTTGTGGCGGTAGCGACCTACAACGTGCGTACCCTGGCCGTAAAGGGGAAGAACGGGTATGGGCATGACGAGCGTGTACTGGCGAAAGGCCAGCAACTCGGCTGTGACTTCATTGGCCTGCAGGAAACTCGACGGCCCGGCAACACGAGATTCAGTGCAGCTGGATACCAAGTTTTTTGCTCAGGTATTTTGGCTTAATGAGAAGAACACAAAGGGGGGAGGGGGGGAAACAGGAGGAGTAGAAGGAAAGCCGTCCAAGGGAATGGGGGCAGGGGGGGCAACAGGAGGAATAGAAGGGAGACCGCGGTGGACGAAGGCAGGAAGGAGATGGCAGACAGGGTAGCAAGGTACCAGGCCGACTAGTAGGTACATAGCACTTTTCGTCTTTTTCTGGGGTATTTTTTTTCCCCTTTGTTCCCTCCTTCCGTGTCCAGGTTTTTGGCTCGTGTTCGGAGTATCTTATTTTGGTTTTACTTTACTTTATTTTATTTCATTTTATTATGTTTCTTTTCCGAGCTTTGGCTCTCCTTTCCGGTTGGGTTGTTTCTTCGATTTCCCCTTCATTTTGTTTGTTTCATTTTTTGTTTTATTTTTATCTTTGTTTTTATTTGTTTTCTTATTTTGTTTTTGTTTTTTGTTTTTGTTTTTGTTTTTGTTTATTTCGTATTTCTCTCTTCCAATGTATTTCTGTTGCTGACGTATGTATGTTGTGCCTGTCGTACCCAGTACTAGGGCATGACATTGCGTTGTCGAATGCATTACGATGCATTATCTCTGTGTCGTAGCTTGTGACCACAGAGCTGATCTTTCTAGGGTGAAGAATCAGTACGGACACTGGGTGTGCTGGATGTCGACGAGTAGAAGAACGGTTTAATGTGAAGAACACACACACACACGACCAACACAAGAGCCTGTTGGTTGCCCAATATTTGCTATAACCTATAGTTGATTATGATTACTCTGATTCCCCGTAAATAGTGCGAGAAGTATCTCCAATACTATTTCTAGGTAGTTTGCACCTGAAAACGTGCGTGCAGCTCTGGAGTGGTTCATGAACGAAAGGTTGTGGGTTTGGCTGGATACTTCTGGGTTCGCCGATCCCTGAGGCTAGTGTTGATATCTAGCATCGATTTCCGGGGTTCCCTGGTATACCTTCGGGTTTGCCGACCTCTCAGGCTGGTATTCATCTCTATCATCTGATTTCCAGGGTTGGCTGATTGTTGGCTGGGTGGCGGGATAAAGGAGTCAACTAACTGGCTTAGTCTTTACCAATAAATTAACGCCAGAAGTCGATCCACGAAACGTTCGAGTCAGGTTCGAAGAAAGACGCAAACATCCGCAGATGATTCCGCACTAATTTCGGAACCAAATCCGGGAACGCACGAAGGCCATCCCCAGATTGAGAGAAAGCTTGCAGGAGGCACTGCTGTGAGAGAAAATGGAACGGCAACCAAGGACACTTGCTGTACCATCGACCGACGGCGGCACGAGGAAGTAGTAGGTAGCGGTCGGGAAAACACAGCCTAACTACCAACCATGTCCCACGCGGCCGCGACCGCAGGCGCCAGCCCGCTGGATCATGACTGGGTGATCGGAACGCTACCGTGCACTATGCCCGGGATGAAGGGCGGACCCAGGGTCCTGGACCTGCCCGAGACCATAGACTCGGGTGGGCCGAGCCTAGATCAGCGCTCCGTTCTGGAATGCGTCGAGCTTCTCGGGTCTCTGGTGGCGAGCTTGGGCCACCAAGAGACGTCGTCGTTCCAGGCGATGGCCCAAACCATGGGAGCAGGGGTGGCCACCGCAGGCACAGCGGCCAGTCGGAAGGCGGCGGGTCCTCGCGTCATGGCAGCATGGGGCCTGGAAGGCCTGCGAGGCTCGCTGCACTCGCGACACTCCGCGGTGTTCCTCCCGGCGCTGAGCGAGCAGGGTACCGCAGCGCAGCAGCCGCCCGCCACCCAGCAAGAGCAGGTCGTGACCCCGATCGATCAGCAGGAGGTGGCCGAGCCTCCGGACAGTCAACAGAGGCAGCGGTAGCACCGGTGTCTCCAGCGCCAGCGGGGAGGGACAGCCAAGACTCCGTGATAGCACAGCTGCGAGCTCGCCTGGCGGTGGTCGAAGCCTCGTGCGACGTGATGAAGACCATCCCGGGCACAGAACCCGGAGCTCGCGCGGGGGCGACAGCGGCGTCAGCAGTGGCGCCTACTGCCGCCAAGCGTTCGGCGGCGAACATTGTCCTGCAGCAAGGGGAGAACAAGAGATTTGTCGATCTGGTGCAGACGAAGGACGTGCCGCGCGAGGTAGGTGAAAAACAATAAATTCGTCGATCCGGTACAGACGAAGGACATGCCGCGCGGGGTGGGTGATTGTTTTATTCACCCACCTCGCGCGGCACGTCGTTCGTCTGCGCCAGATCAACGAATTTCTTGTTCTCTCCCTGCTGGAGGACATCTTTCGCCGCCGAACGCTGGACGGCAGTAGGCGCCGCCGCTGCGGTACGGTAACGGCACGAAGCTGGTGCATAGTCCCAGCTGCCCAGGGGTTGGGTCGGACAGCGACGTACAGTGCCGGCCTGGCGGGCACTGCAAGTAAAGAGGTATGGCGCAGCATCCCTAGACAAAGGGCACGAACCCAAGCTGGAATGTGCCATGATGGAACAGCTCGGGAAGTTAGATGACTGTGACTACGTCGAGAAACGGGGCAACCCAGTAGCGAGTCCTTTAGCGCGAAGGTACCTGTTATTTATGCAGGGAGAACAGCGGCGAGTAGGGGTAGGGTGAAACAGGCACCCCCGCTGGTGGCAGTGCGGCTGCGTGAGCTGGTGCGCGACATACGCCGGCACGCACGGACGCCGCCCACCGCAGCAGAACGCATCGCGAATGATGTGGGGTGTGGCCATTTTCTGCGTGGCTTTCTACACGATGAAGCGCGGTTTCGATCTGTCAGCAGCGGTAGCTTCAGAAGTGTTGCAGATGTCGGGAGGTGAGAAGTTCATGTTTAACTTCATGTTCGGGAAGACGTTGCGCAATTCCTCCCAAGTGGTCGTGGTAAAGAAAAACCTAGACTGCCGCGAAATCTGCACGGTCGCAGCTAAGGTGGAGTACCAACTGGCGGTGGAATCCATGCAGTGGTCGGCGGGGTCAAGGTTCTTGTTTCCGAGCGTTCTAGAAGGGGGGGAGAAGGGAGACGTGGCTCTGACGGCAGTGCGGATGACCGCCAGCCTCCAGACTCATTTGCGGGCGGCGGGCATGGCAGATAAGCGGTACTCTATGCACTCCTTTCGAGTGGGAGGGACGGCGAGCCATCACGTGGACGGTATGTTCATGGACGTTCTTATGGGATATGTGGGGTGGAAGTCCGCCTCCGTCGCATGCAGATACGTAGGGGTAACAGCGTCTGCGGCGGCGGCAGGTGTGAAGCGTTCTCGCGAAACGGCGTTCATCGAGGCAGATGCCTTACTGCTGTCCGATCAGTTTGCACGTTCCTATGCAACATTCAGCAGGACTAGCTGAAGTCAAACCCACTAGAGACTAAGGTAGCATTTTGGGTAGAATAAGGACAACTAGGAAACCGGCGGGAAGGATAACAATAATATGAGACAAATATAAGACAGCTTTGAGACAAGGGAAAGAGACAACAAGGATGGGTATTATATCATGCCGCAGCAGAGAGGCCTCGTTAATTCCAAACGATATACGAGTTGAAGCGACGACGAATGTTACTGCATTAATTTCGGAATCCGGGGACGCACGAAGGGCATCCCCGGATCGGGAGAAAGCCTGCAGGAGGCACTGCTGTGAGAGCAAATGGAAAGGCAACGAAGGACACTTGCTCTACCATCGACCGAGGCAGCATGAGGAAGTAGGTAACGGTTGGGGAAAACAGACCATCCCGCCCACCCATTGTTGCGCGCGAGAGACGCGGACAACGACATGGGTTTCTGTTTCGTTTTCAAGTGTTTATATTTGCGACGAGGTGCCGCGTTGATTGCGATGGAATCAACGCGGGGGTAGTAGTGAGAGTCCCCGGCTAATCGCAGCAGAGAGGCCTCATTAATCCCAAACTATATACGAGTTAACGCGGCGACGAAATGTTGTACTATTATTAATAGTATGGTCAGCCAACCCCCAGGCTTGGCTCGAATAAAACCTTTTGGGACTTGAGAGGGGGGGAAAGTATGTATAAACTCAGAGAAGGATTGATTTGATTTGATTGATTGATTAATTGATTGATTGATGGATTGATTTATTGAGTGAGTGATTGATTGATTGATTGATTGATTTATTGATTGACTGCTTGATTGAGCGTTTGTTGGACTGATTGATTGATTGATTGATTCGATCGATGATTGATTGATTGGTGGGTTGATTGATCCGATCGATGATTGATTGATTGATTGATTAATTGCAGCATCGGCCGCACAAACCAGCCGGGGCGGCCGGGTCAATTAACGTGTCCTAAGTCGGACGTTCGTGCAATTTAGGGAGATGCACGACACACTGGTACTACTGCTGCACGCTATTCTTACATAAGACGGTTACGAAAAAAGGACGTAGAGAGCACTCGTGAACCCCGCGTATCTACGACAGGCAGGGCCCAAGTACGGAAAGCTTGGCGCGTGAGGAAAGCATGGCCGAAACGTTGATGTTACGAACGTTATAGATAACGTGTCATACCATCGAGTAAGTTTAAACATTACTACTTGATGTTTAATTTTCACACTGTACGGCTCGGCCTTGTACGATCTCTTTTCTTCTGCTCCTTACCTCATGAAACACGCGTCCATGCGTCCGTCGCGCCACCCGCACGCCTTTTTGTCTCCCACATGCGGCAACGACGACAATTGCTTACCACCGCTGCATCATGCAGGCGCGTACACGCCTCTGGAAGCGGCTGGAATCCTCATGGCCATGTTCGGAGCTCAGAGCATCATGCTAACCGGAAGGCAAGCACTGTGTGCGCGGGGGGGACAGGAGGCTGTATGCACCCTGACTCAGCTCTGAAAAAATGATTGATATTTACTTGACTTTTATCTCTATTACTCTAGCCCCTACTGCTGCGCCAATCACCTGGTAATTTTCTCGAGACCGCCTGGGAATTTTCTTGGGACCGCTTGGGAAATTTCTCGGAATAAAGAAGCAACTGAGGAATTAGTGCCAAAGCGATCTGTTGGTCGAAGTTGGGCCAAGTTGCATTATTTTCTGCGAGGAGGGCGGGGGGCACACAACTTGCATTCGGCGAGTTTCGTTCTTGGTGCACATGCGATTCAATCGCGTTATTGATCGCAGGCGCTAGACATTTCGTGCCAACCACCTCCCAAGAGCGTGTATGACGAAGATAATATTGTCGTGACTATTATTTCCCCTGATTCGCCCCGCTCCGCTCGCACAGAGCTGGCTTGATGGCGGTCGC
Source organism: Undaria pinnatifida (assembly GCA_012845835.1). Lineage (NCBI taxonomy): Eukaryota > Phaeophyceae > Laminariales > Alariaceae > Undaria > Undaria pinnatifida. The sequence goes on from JABAKD010000028.1 coordinate 10,615,817, forward strand.
TGGCGAGAGAGTAGCCGCGAGACTGCGGAGCCTAGCGTTCGGGTCCATGGTTGTCCAGGAGACATCGTTTTTCGACCGAAATAGGTAGGTACACGCACGGCCGGCCGACTGTGCTTTGCTTTTCAATCCTCCGGCGGGCGGGTAACACATTGAGCGTAAGTTCACCACACTTCCAAGTACAATGAGGGGTCTCCCCAATAAGGCGGTATCCCTATATAAGGCGGTATCCCGATACAAGGCGGTCGAAATCGCTTGGTGCTACTGGGGAGTGCACGTATGACCTGCAATGAATAAGACGGCTTCCCTCTACGAGGCGGTCGTATTGCTCTGTCTTGCACCACCACCGTCTTGCTGGAGGACCGTGTGTATGTCGTGTGTCGAGAATTAACTCGGTGCTTCCTTCAATCCTCGGCGAATGGGTAAGAAGTACCAGTAAATGTTGAGCTCGCCACGCTTTCCACGTGTGACCACACTTTCCACGTGCACGCGCATATCGTATGCCAATTTGACTTGGCTGGCGCAACAACGCTGCGGTGCTGCCGTGGCGACGGAAGAGGAGAGGAAGAGCCGGAAGAGGGGGGGGCGGGGGGGGGGATCGGTCTCGCGTTTTTTTTCGCTTTTTTTTTCTTTGTGTGTTGTTTTGCGGCTTCTGTCTATTCCGTCGCTTGGTCGGGGAGAGGGAGAGGGGAATCCGGAAGAGTAGGAGGGGGGGGGGTTGTCTCAAGCTTGCTTTGCGCGTACACTGCTGTGTTTGTTTTCTTGCGCCTCCTGTTTGTTTTGTTGCTTGCTTTGCTTTTATGTTTGGTGGTAGCCTCGCCGCCGTGGTGTGCTTTGTTGGGGTGGTCTGCGTCTTGGGATAGGAAGAGGTTGCGTGGTCTGGCGTGATGTTGTTGAGAGCGAACTTGATGAAAAAAATCGCGCATCGGGCAGATGACGCTGAAGATGAGAGCTATCGCATGGTGGGGGTGCAGCAGATTCTAAGAAGTTTCTGAGCTCCTGACATAGAGGTGCTCAATAACCTCACCCGAAACATGACTTGGAATGCGTTCGTTACGTTCGTTCGCGCAAACCGGCCAACGCTTCCATGTGCCGAGTCCGAAAACCAATGTACTCGTGAGATGATCATGCTGACCAATAGTTCCCCGTTTGAGAAGCTCGACCGGTCACAAACATGTTGAGAAACGTTTCGCCCAAAATTTTGAACCTCGCCGTGGGAGCACTCATCATCAAAACCTTACGTCTTCCGTTAGAAGGTGGTGTGCGGGATTTGTATCGTATCATATATATCCAGCCCAGGAAACACGTGCTAGAACATGCAGAGTTTCACCACTGCTCCTACCCGACCACATGGTCTAGATCATGCAGATCATAGAGATCAGGGATTTATTTATCTGTCGTGAGTTATCTAGATCAACAAATGGGATATCTGATGTACCCGGTGTGCGCAAGGTTTCTGTTCGCGATAGTCCCGGGATGCGCTGCTTCGGTGTCGTTTAAAGGGCTTCGTCGGCGGCGTCGTCGTTTCATCTTTGCGTGTGTTGCTTTGCTATGATGCACCGTTGCTATCCCTTGTTGTCTTGTTGGCTTTGTTTTGTCGCTGTGTGCTCGGCTTGCGTGTAAGTTTGCGCTCCCTTCTTTTGATATTGTCTTCGTTCTGTCGCTTTGTGCTTGCGCTTGGCTGAGGCGAAAAACTAGGGTTCGGGTTAGTTTTGTTTTTGTACCCTTGCTCCCCTGTTTCTTTTTAATTTTGCCTTTCTTCTCTCGCATTGTGCTCGACTCGCATGTGCCTTTGCTCTGACTTCTTATCATGATCGCAGGCATAGTTTGCTTTGCTGTGACTGCACGTAGTCCTCTCCCTTCTTCTTGTGGTTTGCTTTGCTGTGACTGCACGTAGTGTTCTCCCTTTTTCTTGTCTGGTCTTATTGTTTTGTCATTTTTGTGCCGGGCTCGCGTGCAACTTTTGTTCTCCCTTTTTTTCTCGTCTTGTAGTTGTTCTGTCGCTTTTGTGCTCGGCTGGCATGCAACTTTCGCTCTCCCTTCTTTCTCAGCTTGAATCTGTTCTGTCGCTTTGTGCTCGACTTGCTTGTAAACTTTGCCCTCCGTTCTTGCCATCTTGTATGTGTTTTATCGCTTTGTGTGCAGCTTAGGTTTACAAGGGAAAGGTAAGGGTTTCTGCAGTTTTGTACCTTTGCTGTATTTTTTAGTAGGAGTAAATGAAAGCATGCTTCACCTCTGAGATGGAGGATTTCGTCGAAGCTCATATTTGCACGCTGTGTGTGATGCTTTTGATGTTTATTTGTAATACCTTTACCCCCCCCGCCTTTTTCTGATCTTGCCTTTCTTCTGTCGTTTTTTTGTGCTCGGCTCGCTGGATCACCGCTCGACGACGCACAACGGACACCCGGTTCCGGTTGGATAGGACGGGAGATCTGGTGAACAGACTGGCTAGCGACGTTTTTCTCGTGCAGGGCAGCGTTACCTCCAGCGCCGCTCAGGTAAAAGACGTGCGCTTCGATAGAGGTATACTAGCACTCTCCTGAGTCATCCCTCTATAGTGTGGTAGGGGCTGCAGTTGTTAGACTAAAGGTTTGTGACCGGTTGACCTCCTCAAGCGAGTAGAAGTTTTGGTCGGATTGCGCGAGCGAATGCCTTTGAAGTCGTATTTCGGGTGATGATGGGTGAAGTTAATATTCAGCTGCTCCGCGTGCCAGGAGCTCAGTAAATTCTTGGAATTTGCTGCACACCTACGGTGGTGGTGGTGGGATGGCTTGTTTTAACGCTATTTTGTTTTGTGAATGACGGGACTCCTTACTCTAAAAGCGTCGGAATGTGACATTTCTAGTTTTGCAAAATACATACCAGGTATATATTTATATATTTACATATTTATGTTTAGTAAAACCTAGTCTAGGCCATGTGTGTGTGTGTGTTTTTTTTTCAACGGGATGCACTTTCATTTTCCCTCGACGACAGGTTCTTGGGTGAGGCATAAAGTTCCTACAGCGAGGTAGCCTCAGAAAACGAAAAAAAGACGCACCTCTGATGTGGCATGCGTCGAAAGCGCTGTTATTTTTACTACGAAAAAAATAGAGTACACGCTACGTATAGCTGCGAGGCCGAAGATTTTCGTCGAAACTCGTGTTTTGCAAGCTGTGTGTGATAGCTCCGATCGCGCGTGTTACTGGGTGTGTGTTCTCGATAAGGGTACGTATAGGTCGGCGAATTATTATACCCCACGTGGGAGGCATTTCACCCTTTTATTACTGCTTCAAAGAACATCCAACACCAATTCCAAGCAGATTGCCGAAAAAAATAATCCAACACTAATTCCAAGTAGTTTCCCCCCCACAAACGCGACTGCAGTGGTGAAGGGGTTAAGGCGTGTAGGTGTGTAGCTTAATTACCGCCTCTACAGCTGGAAACCCGTTTTTTGGGGACAATTGGCTTGGAATTAATGTAGGGAGGGGTTTTGGGGCTCTAAAGGGGTTAAGGCGCGGTCGCCGGCGATCTAGCAGCCGCGGCGACGTGGAAAAATCGGAGCACTGTGTTTTTGTTTGCACCCATTTTTCGACCCCCCCCCCCCCCCCCCTCCCGTGCACTTTTCTTGCTAATTGTTCCCCGCTGTGGACACGGCAGGGTTTGCGCAACCTTTTGATGGTGGTAGGATGCACGGGGATGCTGACCTATTTGTCCCCGAAGCTGGCGATCGTTAGCGTTGCGGTTTTCCCACCCGTGGCAGGCATCGGCGTGTGGTTCGGTCGGCGAATGAAAAAACAGCAGAAACACGTGCAGGAGGCGCTAGCCGCCAGCAGCAGCGTGGCTGAGGAGGTGCGACGTAGATAGCGTGCTGGGACATAACCACAAAATAACCCGAGGATACGGTGTTGCAGTATTATACATGGTATTATATAGTATTATACATAGCGTTATATTCCAGGTAGTATTACAGATATACCTGGTACATAGTATTATACATGATATTATATTGGGATCAGAGAAGATGAACAGGACAAAAATGCGCCAAGACATGAGCCCTGTCGGCAGACTATGCGCCAAAACGCTCACAGGGCACGTTTTTTTCGGAGATCTCGTCGTAGATTTCGACGTCAAGGCCTCGTGCAATCGCTACGGCGCTAAGCGGGCGGATGTGTGAAGCCGGCCGTTGCAGGCGAGGTGGGGGCACGCTTCGGCAAAGAAACCGCGCGGAAAGGCGGTCAGAGGCGGTAGAGATCCGCAAACTAAAGAGCGATCAGGTCCACCTGCGACCTGTCATAGGTATATTTATCTACTAGCAGTATTATACATAGTATCTTCTACACTGCGTATGATATTGTACATAGTATTATACCAGGCATATTGTATTATATAGTATTACATATGGTATTACACATGGTATTCTATAGTAGAACTAAAATATACCAGGTAACATTGTACACATATTTTCACTCCCGAGTTTTTGGACCACTCGCACAAGTGGCTCTGTACGTAGCTCAATCGAAAAACAGGCTTAAAAAGCCCATTTTACCGACTTAGCGTTGTCACTTTTTCTCCACGGAGGTGCTTATTGCGAACCGAAAGGTACGAAAGAAAAATGTGATACGCTATCATATCATAGTGGCTATGAGCCGCTGAAATACGAGACATTAGAGAATATCCCCCCCCAACGTAGTGTTGGTGAAGCACGCCACATTCAAAAATGTACCCCGCACCTAGCCTTCCTTGGTCGATAGCTGGTATCAGGTATCACTCTTATGTTTTGGTACCTCCCTGTTTCGTTGACCTGAGCTCATGTATCAAGCCCGGTAAAATGATGGCCGCGGGCTCGTGCTCAATCCAGGGGTATAGATGTGCAGGTGTGGGTAGCCACTTGTTTTACGTGCCACCTCTAGCAGTTGGGGGGGCTGCGGAACGCGTTGAACGGTATGTGGGAGAACGGACATCATCTGACGTCGTCATCAAGAAGAAACAGCTTTTTGGCATCCTCGTCAAGAAGAGACGGCGTTTGGCACGGCCATCGCAGTAAAGTTTCCGCAAACAGGGAGTACGCCTACGGATACATGGCCTACCTAAATCGCGAGCGATGCCGATGTGGGGGGTGCGGCCGTGCGCCCATGCCTCGCTTGTTGTGTAGGTGGAAGTGGTTGTGCGTGCGTCCAGCATCCGGCACCTATGACAGCCATTTGTGCGTGACCGCGTCGATGCCCAAATGAGGTTGTCGCGATACAAGTGTTAGAGTGTGTTGAGCTCAAGTAACCCTTTTACCCCTGCAAACATGATTCTACACTAATTCCAAGTAGTTTGTCCACGAAAGTGTCGACGCAGTTCTAAAGGGGATAGTTTTTTTTTCAACACCCGCCGGAGGAAGGACTGAAGTACATACCTCGAAGGATATACTTCGTATTGTTGAAAGACGTATTTGATAAGTTGTTTACCGGAGGCCGATCCGGGCTTTTTAACCCCGCTTTTTGTCTGGTCAGCGCGTCGCGTTTCATCAACCCGCGCGTTCGTTTCGCATTGCGCGAGCCTCTTCGCGAACGCATAGCATCCCCCTCTTTCACCGCGCTCGGCGCTCACCACCGATAGCGCCATCCCCGCGTTTGTTCCGCCGAGCGAACCACTGAAGGAAAGCGCCCCCGTCGTGCACCGCGGCACCCGGCGTTCACCTAATACAGTAGGGGGGGGCAATAAGGCGGTGGTATGCCAGAGCAATATGACCGCCTTGTAGAGGGAAGCCTCCTTATTCACTCAAGGTTATTAGTCCGATTCCCCAGACGTGCCAACCGAGTTTGACCGCCTTGTATCGGGATACCGCCTTACTAGCCCTTACTCAGACCGCCTTATTGGGAGACCCCTGCTGTTCAACGCTTTTGCTCGCTTCAGGTACTGTCCAACCTCCGAACCGTGAGGCAATTCAGCGCCGAGCTCCGCGAGGGGCAGCGGTACTCTTCGAAGGTGAGCGAGGGAGAAGCGACAGGTCGCAAGCACGTAGATAGGCCGCCGACGCGTACCACGGAAGGGGCGACCCGCCTGCCTTTGCCGCGGTTCTGGATTATATAGGAAAAAGTATGGGAATCGGGGAAAATGGTCTGGTCCACGTGTGCTTCCAATATAATGAGACGGAATACATATCAAAAACTGCCCAAAACACTACGGTGGACCCTATAGCCCAACCCTATCCGTAGAACTTTGTCGGAGAAAATTCCGACGTTTTTTGTTGTTTTGCAAATTTTGGTCGACCGCATTTAAACTCATTTATCAAAGTATTCCCCGATTTATATACTCTATCCTAGATAATAAACTAAACGTCTCGTAAAGGCTACTGGTAGGGGTGGCGCGATGTGACCGACGGGCCTCCTTAGCTTTGGAATTTCCTGGCGTTTGACGGTGGCGTTCGTGATGGTCCGTGGGATCGTTGGTTGGATTCCGTGCTCCTCCTTGCTCAAAAGTCAGGTTTTTTATGGAGTTTAGAGCGCTCCGCAAGGGAGGAGTCTCAATCGTTTTTTTGCAAGGTGTCCCCGCTACTGCTGTATCATGCGTTCGCCGTCCTTACGAGGTTGTCGAAGCGGCACCTACGAGCTTGTCGAATCGGCACTTGCGACCTTGTCGAAGCGGCACCGCCTTGTAGCAGCTGTTTTTTGCAGGCTGTATCACGGCGGGGGGGGTGCTTTGCCTCGCTTGGCGCAGAACAAGCCCTAGCTGTCTCCAGCACTCGTTTCCCGCACAATAGAGGCGGCCATTTCGACGGTTGGCTAGTCCTCGGGGTGGATACCGTATCCCCTCGTCCCCTGGATAGTATCGCCTCTGGTCTAGCGTCGTGGATGACCACTCAGATTAGGGCTAGCGTCGCGTAAACGCCCGGACAAGGTAATCACCCGAATTGACACAAATAGAACATACAGGAGAGATGATACTTAAACGCGTTCCCAACTTCCAGATATTAGCAGTTGCCCTCATGTTCGTGTCCGTGGATAGCCGCGTTGTTGTCATTTCTTGAGAGTGCGCCGACATCTCACCGAACCGCTTGGAGACCGTTCCGTGCTTCGCGTCATGGAAGTCACGAACGAAATTGTCCGGCCCCGCGCTCCCACGAACTGTGGCACTTGACGTGTTGTTTTTGTGCCCTGACCATTTATTGATCATGTTTGTCGCCCACCGCGATGATGTTGGATCGTTTGCTCGGCTGCTTACAGCTGGATGACAATGTGAATTCTTGATAGGGTTGTTGTTTTGCTGTCGTCGTGTTGTGGCCGCGGCCATCATCACCCGCTTCTCGCCGACATCGAGGGTGTTTTTGTCTTCTCCTTATCCTTGCGTTTGGCCTCTGCAGCTCTGCTGCGCTTTTGAAACTTGATCTTCCGTGCGCAATATTGCGGGAAAATCCACCCAGCTGATTTTTCACGGTGCTTTTTATGAAAGTTTTTGTTGTTTGTTTGGGAGTTTTGTCATAGGCGTTTTCAAGGCAGTATGCAATCGAATAAATACATATTTTAACCCGCTGGCGCAACCGTTTCCTCGTCGAATGTCCAGGTCGACGACTCGTACCAGCTGGCCGCGAAGGTGGGAATCACCAACTCGTTTTTCCAGGGTGCCATGCATTTCGGAGGGCACGCCTCTCTCTGTGCGGTGATGGCTCTCGGTGGACAACAGGTACGCCTCGTGACATGGTGCACCATTGTGTTATCAGAGTAGTCGTAGTCATTTTCTTTTTGTGGTGCACCACCGTCTGGGGAGTGATGCGTGTGCGCAAGCTCAGCTTTGGGTACGGGATGATAGGCCGTTGGACTGAATGCCTTCGTTGGACAACGCATTGCATAGACACTGCTGCTGCCGCAACTGGAGTCCAGTTCAGTTAACCTTGTAGCAGCGACAGGAGCAGCAGTAGCAGCCTAGTTATGTTTTCGGTATCCCGCCTGCGAACGAGCGCGCGTCTCACTCATTTTAAGGCCAGGTGCTTAGTGAACTCAGTTTCTGTTCGACCGATAGGCGAGATGCCTCCCTCCCCCCTTTACGCCTGGCATCCGCCATCGCTTCAGTCTGTTGCTGTCCAGCTGATGATCGTTGCGCCATGCCGTGGACCCGGTCACATTATTTTCGGAACAAAAAGTATTGCGGCGGTTCAAACAAATTGCGCATGTCGACACATCCTCCGCGGGTGTTTTCCGTTTGTGTGCGCGTCTGCCCTCACTGTTTTATTGGGGTATTTGTCTCGTACCTTTTGGGTTCGCTTTCACCTTCCTTGCTCACGAGTTTTAGACATCATCCCGCTGGGGCGACTGTTTTTTGTTGCAAACGCTGACTAGCAGTGGCGGTGGCCCGTCTGATCTCTCCCTACGCCGGTCCTTCTCCCCCTTGCTTCGTTTTTTATGTGTCTGTCTGTCTGTCTGTCTGTCTGTCTGTCTGTCTGTCTGTCTGTCTGTCTGTCTGTCTGTCTGTCGGTCTGTATGTCTGTCGGTCCTTCCGCTGTTGGGTGAATGATGCACACAGGTTGCCGAGGGTGCGCTGAGCGTCGGGGACATGACATCGTTCCTGCTGTACTCCACTTTCCTAGCGGTCAACTTTGGGGGCCTCACTAGCGTATACTCGCAGGTACAGCTAATGCTGCGGGCAAACTGTTTACTCCGGCAGTGGGGGGGCGGGGGGCGGCATGATGGGGATGGAGAGGGGGTACTTAGTTGTTCTGGAGAACCAACCGGCGTTTGTTGGTTCCGCTTCCTTTAGGCGTGCGCGAGGTTGCCGATTGGGCGGATGTGGTGGCCCATGCCGTGTGCCACAGGTAGGTGCGGAGTTTGCAATACACACATACGTGGTCGTGTGGCGAAGGCACCGTCTTCGGCCTTCTATGCGCACACCTCGCCCTACGACGTTATTTTCCCCCGAAAACGAGTCAAAGGGTTTGTTTGTCCTCTTGATGTCATTTTCGAGGTTTGCATGGCCGGCGATATCTCGGTGTACCGTAGTATACGAGCGCTGGTTTTCCTCGCTCGGGCGCGAAAGCACCTTTCGCCGAGCGCGTCTTCATCCCGTCGCCTGAGATTTTTCTGGTGGTTTCAGTTTTGTTTGTCTGTTCTTTCCCATCTGAAGTATCTTACCTTCTCTCCAAGGAAAAAAAATTAGCGGAACAGCGGCTACTTATCCGCCACCATGCTCATTTCGTCTCGAAGAACTGCTGCGGCTGCTTCTACTTCTGTTGCTGCTGTCGCTGTTGATGCATTTTTTTTTTAACCGTAACTGTTACTTTTCATATTCTCGACAAGCCGTGGTCACAGGTGTCGTCCCTCCCCCGCCCCCCCGTATGATACACGCCTTCAGTTTTATCGCGCAGAGGGTTCAGCATTCCCACTGCTTGTCGATTGCACGATTCGTTTTGGCCCGTGCCGTCGGCTCCTTATTGTTCGTTCTTGACCCCTCTGTGCTCACGCGACATGCGATGTCGCCGACTTTAGTTGATGCGAGCCCTGGGTGCCAGCGAACGCGTCATGGATATCATCACCTCCGCGGAAGTGCCTACCGCCACCGTCTCTGATACCACCGATGGTGCGGCTAGCGTTAACTTGGAAATCGCGGGAGGCAAAGCATTGCCGCGAAGGGTGGCAGGCCGAGTGGTTTTCCAGGTAAGTTTGCTTTCCTCGGTTTCACTTTGCGATGATTTTTTTTTTTTTTCTGTCTCACAGTCTGCGACAAGATTTCTATCTATCTGGGATGGAGAACCAAAACAGACACTGGGCTTGCCGACGTCATTCGGTAGAAAGAACGGTTTCATGTGAAGACGACACACACAGTGGAGACAACTCATGTGGCGGAAGAGGTAGGGGGAGGGCAGCATGCGCGTTAGGGGTGGTCGAGGGCGAGGGCAGGGTTGCCACCGCTGTTTAGTGGCACGTGTGCTGGTCGTGTGGGAAGCTACCGTGCGGATTTGATTGCGCGGGCGGCGCAAGTCATGCGAGGCTCGTAACGCCTTTAGAGCTGCCCCTGCGTTTGTGGGAACATATTGGTGGGAATGAGTGCGGCTTTTATTTCCAAGTAGTAAAAGGCTTAACGATTAACATCGCCAATCGGCAGGGACTAGGAGGCGCTAATCAGGATCATAGGTCGGACTACTGCTGTCGTCAATACGTTGCCTATTTTGAGGCGCTCATCAGGTTCAAAGGTCGGACTCTGCTGTGGCTAATATGTCGGTGATTTTATCGGTGTTAGGTAGTATTTAGCTTCCCCCATGCTTCTGCTTTGGTTTATGTGTGGGCTTGTGCTCGTTTTGCGTACTCGATACCGTGGGTTTTCCAGAAAAATGCACCATTTAGTTTGGAAGAAAAATCGAGTGGAAGGGTGGTAGTCGACCAACCTGTGAATCATTAGTCAATCAATTAATCAATCAACCAACCAATTGTTCAACCGTTAAATCGACTGCAAATTACGTTGACACTCTTCTCCGCGCGTGTGTCACTGCTTAGCAATACAACGATCGTGGCCGACATTAAAAAAACACGAGCCCAACCTGCGTAGCAGTACATCTGTTGCCCCAACGTTCGTGTTTTCTGTGCTCTAGTAGTAGGAATAGTAGTAGTAGTAGTTGTTGTTGATGTTGTAAACATTACCCTCCTCGTGTCGTTTCGCTATTAACCCAGGACGTCCACTTCAGCTATCCAACACGCCCACATGCCCCTGTGCTCGGAGGCTTGACGCTTGAGGTGAGCTTCTACACAATTTCCCTAAGGCTTGGATAGTCATGTCGATGTTGATATCCTTGGCAGAGAGCAGCAAGGATAACTCGTGCTATGTCTGTCCTGGTGCCAAGCACACCTCGCGCCAGCGGCTGGAGCGCTGCCGTGTGCGTCTCACAATACGATGTGACAGATTATTTACAAGTGCCGAAGCTCGTGGGCTCGGGTTTCACCGTATTTGTTGCGCCGTGCTCTGCAACGCTAGGTGCCGCTCGGTCTGACGCATGCAGCGCGTGATCAATTTTTTCGATTGTTTATTGAACTATCCTGCTGCAGATTCTGCCAAACGTGACGAACAACAGCGAGACAAGTTCTTGTATATAGTTTGATTATTATTCCGTAGTCCTGATGTCCCACGCGAAGCCCAGGCTGAAACACAATGCCGAAACAGCGCTATCCGATGACGCTATGGACGCAATATGTTTTTGTTGCTACGCGACTCAGATTTAGACGATTATTTGTTTTCCTCGCTACGCGATACGGATCGCCTTACATTTTCAACCCGTAAGGCACAAGGCCTATTCTACGTTTTAGCTACGATGTCCGTTGGTTACGATGTTGTTCAGCTTGCCTCGCATTCGATCGTGGGAAGCGGTCGTTCTGCCGACTGATGGTGAGGTCATTTTTTTATCTACCTTTGCGACTATTTTGGTCTGTTCCCCATCACATCCGATCCCTCTCCCGTGTTTTATTTTGTTTTTGTGATTTTCGGTATACCTTGCGACAAATTTGGTCAATTTTCCCGCCGTATCCAATCCCTCTCCCGTGTTTCACTTGTTTTGTTCTGTTTCTTCTCGTGATCTTTTGGATTCTGCTTTGTCGTGTCGAACTTTTGTTTGTGTTACCCATCGTATCCGATTCCCCTCCCCGTGTTTTTATGCTGTTCTTTTGTTCTCTCGTGTTGTTTAGGGGTTCTGGTTTGTAGCCCAGTTTTTTTTTTCATGTTGCGTTCTTCTCTCGTGTTTTTCTTTGGATTCTGTGTTGTCGTTTCGCTTTTTTGTTTTATGTTTTGTTCCTCTCTCCTCAACAAAAAAAATGCGTTCTTGTCTCGCTGCCACGCCTCCCCGGTCGCTGGAAGGTGGAAGCGGGCTCGTCTCTTGCGATAGTGGGCGCCAGTGGGTGTGGCAAGTCGACTGTTCTCCGACTACTAACGCGCTTGTATGACCCGCAGTCCGGAACGATAGAGCTGGACGGCGTTCCGCTGAACACGCTGGAGCCCAGAGGGCTCAGGGGCAGGGTGAGAAATTCAAGCCTCTTACCACTGCGAACATCATCCCATACTAATTCCAAGTGTTGTGTCCACAACAGCGTACGTGCAGTTCGAGAGGGGTTAAAAGGATTATTCGTTGTTGTGTATATGCGCCTTTTCTCATGGCCGTATTGGTTACATATTTTTCCTGTCCACCGGACGAATAAAAGAAAGAAAGAAGAAGGCCGATCGTCATGGAAGGGTGGGCGTGAGATCCAAAGGAGATATACAGATGCAGATCAGGCCGCCAGTCTTGGTTTGAACTTAGGCTCGTTTTCTTTTCGCTTGTGATTTGACGCCCCCCGCCTACTACGTAGGCTTACAACAATCAATCATCCACGAAGCCTTATATCGAAAAAAAAACATGGACCCCAAGAGTTACAAATGCCGACCTACAGCATCTGTTGCGTCACTTTGCGTGGCTTTGGCGGACCCGATGTGCTGAATCGGCTCCGTCCCGAGACGTGCAATGCCTTCGGCACAACATGTAGGACTCGCACTCCCTCGGAAAACGCCGAAAGCCACACGACGTGACAGATATCCGATGAGCTAGCGGCTTCCTACTGCCGCCGGTGGTGTGCGAGCACGCTAAAAAGCAACTGTTATCAATCAGCTGTCTTTCCCCTCGCCGCTACAGTCACGCCTCCATTCTTGCAACGGTTGTCCAGATAGTTGAGCATCTACGACGAGGGCTTTCAAAGCAGCTGTTGTCAATAACAGTCTAATCCCCCGATGCTACGGTTCTACGGACTATGGCCATGCACGATACGATCATTACCCCCCGCCCCGTGCGCGCTATAGCCACTTCTCCGTTTTTCCAACGGTGGTTCAGGTAGGGTTAGTTGAGCATGTACGAGGGCATTCAAAGCAGCTGTTATCAATAATTATCTTCCGCTTGTTCCCGTTAGCAGTAGGAACGATGCTCCGTCTTGGACGGCGTGCGCGGTCAATGGTCAACTAACCGAGGCAAGCATCAAATATATACGCCAACCCCCCCCCCCCCCCCCCCCCCCCTACCCGCTCTGTTCATGCCTCCATATATACGGTGGTCTAGATAGGGGTGGTGGAGCAGGAGCCCGTCCTATTCGGTGGGAGTGTTGCAGACAATATCCGGTACGGTCGCCCGGGGGCTAGTCAGGAGCAGGTGGCGAATGCTGCGGCAGTGGCAAATGCGTCGGGATTCATAGAGGTAACGGTTACGTTGGTCTGCATGCATTTGCGTACATGAGAGGTGACGATTGTGGTGTGTTGCTTGCACGTACTTGAGTGCATAGAGGCAGCAGTTATTTTGCTTGCGCGTGCTTCCGTTCATACCGGTGCAGCGATTGTGTTGCTCGTGCGTGCTTTTATTCCATTGCAATTTTTCCGTTGTGACGGTCATTAGGTGGCTGTGCTGGTGGTGGTAGTGCTGGTTGTATTGGTGTTTGTGTTTGTGTATGTATAGTATGTGTTTGTGTTTGTGTTTTGTGGTGGTGGTGGTGGTGGTGGTGGTGGTGGTGGTGGTGGTGGTGGTCCACGTTGCGTTCCGTTGCGAATCTAGTTCGACATCTTCCGGTTTGCCCTCGACGGGCACAGCACAGGCGCGGCTGGTTGGCTTGATATGTTCCGGCTGTATCGAGTTCCGTGTGCAGGTTGAGCACATTTAGATAGAGCTTATCCTCCCACGCAGTCGCCGTGTTGCTACACTGTTCATTCACAGTTGTAGATAACGGATGTGATGCAGCCGTTTTTATGCCGGGGCTTGAGGTAGATCACATGACGCTGCGAGCACGACGTCACCATGCCAGATGCCTGGTGAATACTATCAAGAACGAACTCGACGGTCAGTGTACTTTATGCATAGTTCGGTGCATAGCCCGGGAGAAGTCGTGTCTGGCGAGCGCACGGACAGGTTTCGCTCGGATTTTTATTGTTTCGCACGGCGTGGTGCGCGGTACCGTCGATTCCTCGAGGGCGAGGGAGTCGCGTTGGTGGCACAAACTAGCGCCATCCACAATACTAATCGGCTGTTTCGCCTCCCCACGCGTGCTCTAGATGCCGTAGGCGAGGTACCTGACTAAAGTGTACCTGGTACCACTGTACGGAAAAAAGTAAGCACCGTTTTGTATTAAAAATTCTACACAAACGTTCCTTAAATTTTCGGACAGAGTGGTAGTAGTCTGAGTCCAAATTTGGTCCACTTTGCCCAGCTACAAGACAATGTAAACGTGGCTAATGTTTGGGCCCGCACAAAATTCGATGAAAATCCACGAGCGTTACAAGTATAAGCGGAAAAGTGGTTAGCTGAACCTATGCGCGACAACAATGAAGACACGTACCGGGGGGAAGGGAAGACACCTGTGACCGTGGCTCGTCCAGAAGGTCAATGATCATTGAAGGTAAAAGCTGTCATGATACGAGTTGAGCTGGAGAGTAAAAGTGATGATAAAAACTAAAAACACTGGTACCTGGTACAGACTTTCCTTCCGCGACCGTTTTCTTCCTCAGGGGTTTCCGGAGGGGTACGACACACAGGTCGGGGAAGGGGGTGTCCAGATGTCGGGAGGGCAGAAGCAGCGCATCGCCATCGCAAGGGCGGTGCTGAAGAACCCAGCGATCATGCTCCTGGATGAGGCCACCAGGTGAGGAGTGTCGATATATGATGGGTCTGTATGGTACCTGTGTGAAGCCACCAGCAAAGACGGGCCCAAGGGCCGCGGTAGAAGTAGATACGTTACAAGAAGAAATGCGGTGCAACCTGAGCCAAATGCGGTGGAGCCTGGCCCAATGAGCTTCACCACATATAGATACTTCTTATCCCACAAGCGGCGGCGATACCCTGTTGTCTAGGTCGGCACAGGCAGCTGGTTGGGCAAGCGCCGTCGATATATACCTTGTTGCTTGTTGCGGGCGGCACAAGTAGCTGGGTCAGAACTGGAATATTCTATGCCCTTTTAGGCTAGGTTTGGTTCATCCTCCGCGTCCGTTTAAGGGGAATACTGCGGCCGATCCGCAGTCTTTTAGTCGAGAGATTCGCGTCCAGCGAAGTTAGCCTCCTTAGGGCTGCACCCACGTTTCTGGCGACTAACTGGTAAAAGTTGGTGTAGATTGAGTTTTGCAGCAGTAAACAGGCTTTTTTATATATAGCCCTGTTCCAAGTCCTAAAAGATGCAAATAAGCTATTTTCACGCATTTAGTCACCATACCGGGAATGCAGCGCTAAAAGGGTCAGCCAGGCGTGTTTTACTGCACATGCAGAGGGGTACACTTCGAACTATATCATGTGCGCACGCACGATCGCAGTTTTTGCTGACGGCTGCGAAAATCTTTGGGGCAAGCGATGGTGAAATGCCACCTGGTACATGCTGGTAGGTATTAGTGTTATTCGTATCGTGGCACAATGACCCTCAGCCATTATGTCGAATTAAAGACAAGGTGCCAACGATTTTGGCGCGCGACGCACCCACTTGACTGTGTTTTTTGTCGTTGCTCCCCTTCGGCCCACCCGCATTTTGTTGCGTCCGTGCTTGTGCGTTTGACTCCTGGTGACCAAAACAAAATATGGTATTCTTAGCGCGTTGGATAGTGAAAGCGAGCACCTGGTGCAGGCGGCGCTCGAGCGCGTCACAGAGGGGCGGACGTCCTTGATAGTCGCTCACCGCCTCTCCACCGTGCGGAGCATGGCCGACAAAATATGCGTGCTCAACAAGGGGGAGGTGAGAAAAACTGCTTTAACAACCGCTGTAAAACCGCATCCACTAGTGCTGATTTGATGTTGGCTGGACTTCACGGGTAGTTACTAGTTGGATGTCGGCGTGAAAAGCCAACTAACTTACTTAATCGTAGTTGGATTTACTGTCACCACACGTCTAGCCACAAACGCGCTAGTCAGATGCAAACACACAGAGCTCCGCAAATTAGCGCACGCCCCTAATACCTCGTGTCGGGCACAACCATAGTTTGTACAACGGGGCTTCGCCGCGACGGGCTGACGCCCGGCCCGCCTGCGGCTCCACGCATGCCGGTAACGACATAGTTTTGTTAATAGTACGTGGAGAAATCCAGGACGTTAATGCGACAGAGTACTGCCAAGAGTTGCATAAAACAAACCATTCTTGAGCGAAGAGAAAGGAATTACTGAAAAGTGGTCAAGCAGAGATCACCATCTGGCACAGTGTGTAGCACACCAAAGGAAACGGAGAAAAAAAAACAGTTGCCCGCTTGGAAGAACCACGATGAAGGAAGACCGATCTACTGTATATGTTTCGAAGACATGCGCCACTGACCGTCGCTCTCAACTATTATTTGTTGTTTTGCTGTTTTCCCCTCTTGCGCCTACATGAAAGTGGTACTCGTTCGTACAATAGCAGCAACCACAGCAGTAGCAGCACTACTACGAGTACTGGTATGATACCATACGTTTCTTCGTACGGCATACTTCGAAGTATACAACCTACCTATGGCATGGGTACAAGCAACCAATCCAGTACCAATAAAAGCCAGCAAGTAGCACTGTTGATAGCAACAGCAGTAGTAGTACATGCGGCAGACAGCAGTGTCACATCGTACGCCCGCCTGGCCAGCACGAGCATTTAATATCGACAAGCCTATGACCATCGTTTTCTCGATGGCAGCGTGGACAAATCATCGCCACCTAGAACATGCGTCAACATGAAAATTTCGGCAGCGTCATGTACATTCATTCATGTGGCCTTGTCCGGATAAGCGTTGGTCGACCGTGGTGTGCTTGTGTCTCCAAGTGAAAGGCTTATCGTGAGCTGAAAGCTCAGATGAGAAGCCTTTTTTTACCTTATAGAGCTCGGCCGAAGAAAGCCGGCAAGTCCACGGTGTTGACTTAACCGAAGGGGCGAGGTTAACACCAAGTCTGCGTTTTGCAGATGGACACAAACTGGTACACAAACGAAAGTGTATGGAGCTTCAGCTTGTTTTACCCGGATCTTCAGGAGGATCTATATATATATAAAAAATCCTTTTTGTTTTTTTGCCAACTATAGTCCACGGATCGGACACACACAACTCGTTTTCTGTGCTGTTGCTGACGATCCCTGATGAAGGATACCATATGATACTGCTGTAATCGTGTCGTTAAAGCTGTGTTATCAGTAATCAATAATTTTCTTTTAGTTTCTGTTTCAACGTAGATATATGATGTGCTGTGATGGCTTTTTCATAGTTGCTGTTGCTGAAAATCCCTCAAGAAAGATACGATATGATCCTGCTGCAAAAATTGTATAATACGGAATGCCATCAAGAAATCATGAACCTTTCAGTGTCTGTTGCACAACGTACATGTATGATGTGCTGTGATCGCATTTTCGTATCATGGCGGGTAAATAAACAGTACAGTATTGGTAGTACATAATGTGTCAGCGTCTTTTTGTGTGTCCTTCATACTAAACTGATATACACCTACAGCATCTACATCCAGCACAACCAGTAAGTATCCATGCCGATGTCTCCTCTTATGGAGGCCGAGCTCTGTGGGCACAAACTACGAGACAGATATACATTTCTAATACAGTAGCAAGGTGAGTTGGTCATGGGATGCCAAATGCAATGAATACGAAGGCAGCAGCAGTAGTGCTTACCAGGTACTTACTTACAGTATACCTGGGGAGGACTACCGTATATGACGGTGTATACCACACCCCCGATGGTAACATTTTTTGTTGTGTTTAAAACACTTTTCTCCTGGTGTGGTATACTCCAGCGGTGCGATAAACGTACCCCAGTGATAAATCGGTTGGTCGTTGTGACTTTGATTAAACGCATCATCACCTGACCATCCGACGAGGTGGTATACCCTAGGTGGGGTGATAAAAGGGGTGTGATGTTTTTTTGACCGCAGTGTACTAAGTGAATGGAATTCGAGTGCCTTGTTTGGTATGAGCGTCGCTTTGTATTTTGCTTTCGAATTGTGTCAAATATTTAATGACCACCCCGCGGTCGAAGAGGGTGGGGCTAGAGGAACCCCCGGGGCTGGCTTGCGCACAGCCCTGTACCAGGATCCGTACACGCGCAAGCCAACTATTACTCCATCCGGCACATATGTCGTGTACGCCGCCCCCCTTGTCCCGCGAACAAACCTCATTACCTTCAGGCCTTCAATCTCGCATTCAAACAATACCATACCGTGCGCTGAAGAAACGAGCTTCGGCCATCAATCAAGCACACGAGAGCAGCAGAACACACCAAGCAGCACGTTGCCAAGGGGGGGGGGGATGTGCGGATTTAGATCGAGGCTGGGGCTAGCCTAGGCGTTTCTATATCTCATTCACAAGCAGACTAAACCGATTGTTGACGGCTCAGCACAACGAACGGGTCTATGGCGGTGGTTATCGCGAAAACAATCATATCAAAGAAATGGGGTAGCCAGCCACGTAGCCACCCGCTGAGCCGCCGAAAAAATAGATGCTAAGAGTTTCCCCCCCATATTGTGTGGCCTTGGTCTAAGGAACAGTCTCGTGTCGTCGTTGGTCACCCATCCGCCCGCCCTGTACTCGCAAACATCTGGTAGATAGGTTACACAATATTTTGTGGCGCAACCGGAACCAAATGCGGTACAACCTGAATGCATATGAGTTTTCAACGCTTGTAGAGAACCCCGCTCCAAAAAAACTAATATCAGACAGTGCCCGCGCTGTGCCTGCATTTGTCTGCCAACGATGGACTCGCCGCTTTCTCCTCCGACGCGCGCAGGTGGTGGAAGTAGGGAGCTACGACGAATTGGCGAGTAAACAAGGTGGACATTTTCGACGTCTGGTTCAGTATCAGATGCTAGCGTAAGTGAAATTCCTTAGGGTGTTGTTTTTTCTGTCATCGGGTTGGCCACCTCTTCTTGACTTGGCTTGACCCCTTCAAGCTACTGGGAAAAAGTCCCGTACAAGTTCCAATTAGTTTTTATCGCGAAAAACGAGGGTGCAGTGCTAAAGGTAACGGGTAAGCCGCTTCAGAATTACATGGAAGATTTAGAGACAGACTACTTGGAACTAACGTGAGACCACTTTTGCAGTAGTATGTACAAGGGTTGATTTATGGTGGTACCTGGTACTAGTTTTTTTGCATCGAGTTGTTTCTATCCGGCTCTTCTGGTTGAATCGATCGACGCTGCTTTCAAGGGGTGTTGTCAGCTGCGTAGCAGGGTGGATTCAGAGATGCTGGTGTAAACGTAGGCAGGCTGTTGTTTTGCTGCTAGAGTAGTATAAGATGATGGCATAAAATCGGCAGTCTGTTGCTTTTGTTGCTACCAGATGCTAGCATAAAAGGCGCCAGACTGTGTTTTTCTGCTGGTATCATATGTTAAGTTGAAAACAACAGACGATTGCTTTTGCTGCTAGCATAAGGGCGGCAGGCTGTTGCTTTTGCTGCTGTCAGATGATAGCGTACCGACGGCAGGATTTTGTTTCTGCTGCTACTACCGGATGCTAGCATATAATCGGCAGGCTGTTGTTGTTTTTGCTGTCAGATGTTAGCATAAAGATGGCAGGCTGTTGTTTCACTGTTATCAGATGTTAGCGTAAATCCCGCAGGCCTTTGTTTTTGCTGCTATAACGTGCAAGCGTAAAATCGGCTGGGTATTGTTGAGCTTGTTGCTACAGTAGTATGATACAAAATGCCAGCATACTGTTGACAGGGTGTTGCTTTTGTTGCCAGATGACGGCATAAATGCGGCGGGCTGTATCTTTTGCTGCTATCAGATGCTAGCGTAGAATCGGCAGGCTGTTGTTATTGATGCTAATACAAGATACAAGATGCTACCAGTATCCTACAGTCGGCAGACTGTTGTTTTTTGCTGCTTTCAGATGTTGGCATGGAGGCAACAGATTGTTGTTTGTGCTGTAAGATCTTAGCGTAACGATAGTAGGCTGTTGTTTTTGCTGCTGTCAGATGCTAGCATGAAGACGTCAGGGTTATGTTTTTGCTGCTATCAGGTTGGGGTCCAGTATCAGATACTTACGTAACATGGGCAAGGGTGTTGTTTTTGCTGCTATCCGGTTGGCCACCCTTTCTCAATTTTGTAGCAGGTGGTAGTGTTCCTTTTGTGTCACTTTTTCTAATTTTTTATACCAAGTGGTTTCTACACAGTTGTTTCTATCCGGCACTTCTGGTTGAACCGACGCTGCTTGGAACCGTGCTGTTAGCTGTGTAGTCAATGTGGTGACCTTTTTTTACGCTTACTTGTATATCCCCCCCTTTATGTTTTGGTGTATTTGTGTATTTATGATTTTTTGGTTCGTTTGGGAGTCCTATTGTAGGAGGTTGTGCGGTTGGAGCTGTCGGAACTTAACGATGTCGCTACAAATGTTGATCGAGAGACTATATCTCACACGTCGGACAGATTATCTACCCCTACTTGATCTAGACCATCCAGGGAAGATCTGTATGGTATAGCTCATGTTACCGAGAGGGAGCGGTACGATCTGCAATGAACTAGCAAATATTTCCAGGATTAGGTCTGCATGCTTCACGTATAGATCCCGCACAATATCTCCTGACGGCAGATAGACCCAGGTTGCGGTAGGGAGGTCTCTCTTCGGGGCGCTTTTTTTTGCAGTAGCTTGGGATCACTCGCGTGAGCTTCCCCCCTGCTCGTTGCAGTTCAAGCCTCCCGTGTTGTTGTCGTTTATTTGTGTGAATCCGCAATGAAAAGGTAAGCTAACCAGCGCCGAGGAAATCGCCTGAAGGGTTTTTCTCCCCGGTAGTTGATATAGGGGCACCCCCCTTACCGTAGTCTTGCTCGATTCGGAATCTGCTGTAGATTATTTAGATTATATAGATGGCATAGGTCATGATCTGTCCGAGGTACCTGGTGTGGTAGATTGTCCCTAAAAAATAATTTTTGCCGTTCGGCCTCCTTAGATTTATTTGTACCCACTCTTGGTGGGACAAATGACGTGGAGTTAGTGCGATATCATTTCTGCAGTAGTACTAAGTGGTGAAAGGATCAAGGTTGGTTCGGGGCGACTGGTTTTTGGTTTGATACTTGTGTACATACCAGGGGTGGTATGTGCATTCATTGAGCGTGCTGTGATTCTGATTGAAACTTACCTGGTACATCTGAGAGGTGTTATAATGTGACACTTTGCAACAGCGGTGGTGTGGAGTACCCAGAGAAACCCTGTGCTGTGTGCGTTTGTCTTTTGATATCGTATCATGCACGACATGTCGTTGTGCTGGCTGACGCTTTTCATGTGGAAACATGCTGCTGCTCTCGGTCTGTTTTGTTTGCTCGAATGAGTTCCGTGAAAGGTCTCTAACACGCTAAACTCGATGGTGCGCAGCGTTCGGATTGTGGTTGCTCGGGGGGGGGGGGGGGTATGGTTTCTGCATACATTATTCATTGCTGCGGATTGTACAGGTGGGCCCAAAAAGTCGTTGGGGTTTGTCCTCCCAAATGTCTCAGATACTTCTAATATTTGAACCAAAAATGTACTCGTTTCCTTATTTGCTTCGAAGTGCTCCGACGAAAACACTGACTGATCTTTGTGCAGCGAAATACCCGAACCAAACCACGCCTCCTCTCCTTTTACCCTGTCGATGAAAGCTAACTGCTGCTGTTGTCGTCGAGTAAATGCGGCGTGTCAGCAGCCATCGAGGACGGGGTTATTTACATCCACGCTCCATGGCACCCCGCTAGGAAGCTCCAGCTCGACCAACAACAGCGTCAGTTATTAGAGCCTTGGGATCTTGAGTGGCCCTGTTGATGTACCGATCTTGTCTCGAGTCACGTCAGCTATCTCCTATTAATAACCACATAATAATAGCCGCAGCCGACCGTGCCCTCTCCACGTACGCCCCCCACGAACATTCATGCGCTATGGTTGCGCCGCTCGTTTCTGCTGATTTTTTTTGTTGTTGTTTATCCTCCGGCGGAGAGGGAAAAATAAAGCTTTAGCCCACCACACTACCACACTTCCACGTATCTTCATACGCGTCGTGTGTCGATTTAACTCAGTTGCTTTCGCAGCCCAACGCTAGCTGGCGCACCCTTCGAATCCCATTGTAGGTATAGCGTGAGCTGTCCCTATCAGCGGTCTTCGTTACAACCCCGGCAGCGCAAGCTGACCGCTGTGCCGTGCGTGTATGGGTCGTTTGCTATTCGTAATCGTTACGTTGTCGTATGCCGTTATACCCAAGTGACACTGCGTCTGCTGATGGTGTCTACCGGTCCGCATCTAAATTGGCGACGTGTCAAGGATCAGCCGTGACTTCCCCCCGCCCCCGCCCCAGTTTCCGTGACCGTTAAACTGCAAACCGTGACTGGCCGGTGTGCTGTCTGACGATACCCCGCGAGCGGCGCCGCCCAGCCCCAGGTAACTAACTCTTATTCGACCCCAGAGTAACTATTGGAGCCTGTCCTGCGGCCAAGGACTACGTTGGAGTAATGATATGGAGAACAAAAAAGCAGCTCCAACAGCAACACCACCAATACCGATAAAGACACGTCTTACGACTACCGTGTATCATCGTAGCATACCTGGTATCTGTTTGCTGGTAGACGCCGGTGCGGGCACCTCGTGTGCATGTAGCAGACCAACAAACAGGATCGGGTGGGGATAGACAGAACATGCATATTATGAGACCATCTCTCAAGATAATACCCTCCAGAAAAAGACGCACGCACGTCTTGTGGCTACTATGAATATACGTCGTATCATCGTATCGCACCTGCTAGTTGTGGTAGACGCCGGTACGGGCCCCTCGTGCGAATGCAACGAATGCCAAACAGGATCAGGCGTTGAAGATAGGCAGAACATGCACGACGTCATCTCTCAACCGACCGCTCCGATTCACCAGCCGGTAGGAGGGCGAGAAAGGATATTGAATGGTAGGCAGCCCGCTCCCATTCGCCAGTCAGCCGGGAGGAGCGGGGAGGATCCACGTGTATGGCGTCCTGGTAGAGTAACCTGGAGACGCCGTCAAATCCTTTTGAGGCATAGCAGTAGCTTCGCCCTTGGGGCGCACGCCAGGATATCCTTGAGATCCGTGAGGGCACACGTCGGCAGGGAAGAGGTCGCTCAAACATCAAATATCTTGTTTGTTTCTATGGTCTGTGAAGGGTGGTTGGCGGTTGTGCAACGCCCTCATGTTGGTCAAACCGCCAATCACAAATGCCCAAAGGACTGGCCTGCATTGTCCGTACGGTAGCTTCTGGTTGGTTTGATCCTCCGGAGCGCAGAACCAGGTTTCAGGCTTAGAGAGCTTCGATATCATAACGGACCAGATAACTGACACCACTATGAACGTAAATATAAGCACTTTTTTACTTTGATTTTAATACAAAAATGATCCTTAAATTTACATTTAAAAAAATGGTGATGTCGCATCCCCGATTAATGATGAAAATAATAACGCAACTTCATACCGTTGGCACTCCCTGGCTGATATCTTCGAGATGCACGATGCACTTGATGCACTTCGCAACTCGAAGAACGTGCTGAGGAGGAAGCCATGGCGGCACGAGTGAGAACAGCAATCCCTAACTCACTGAGGTTGTTGAGAAAGGTGCCTTCGTTATCACCGGGCGGCGTGACCGTCCGGACAGCGGGCCGAGCACGGCGCGAGGTCGCAGCAGGCATGCCAGGTGGGACCACCAGCCCTCCTCTTTCAGCAAGCAGCACAGGCCGCCTATTGACCCTGAATAACTACCGTTGTTCTGTCATCGCCATAACCAAGTCCGTAGTCGCAGGACAGTCTTCAGTCACTTTGGGATGGAATATTGCCTCTCAGGAAAATATAACTCAAATCACAGCAGCAGTGATGATAGACATGCCGCCATCAAAGCTGAAGCAAGACGTACATCAGCCAACCGACTCACGGGCTGGGTTTCTTATTTTGAGAGAGGGTGTGTGGTACATGGTACACTAGTTTCAGTATAACGGCTTCCGGGTTTCTTTTATCGCTGCCTGCTTTTATTTTCATTTCCCTGTTTCTTTTTATGAAGTGTCCTATCCTGTACCTCGTGGAAGAGGTCTCTCGTCAGGGGCGCTAGTCCTCGTACAGCAGTAGTACAGGGCACCTAACAAGAAACAGAAACAATGACCCAGCAGGCTGGGTTTCTTATTTGGGAGAGGATGCGTTCTACACTAAGTTCAGTAAACCGGATTTCGGATTTTCTTCTATGTTTTTCCTACTTATTTCTCTTCCTGTTCCTTGTTTATTCAACAGGTGTCCTATCCCGTACTACCTCGTGGACGAGGTCTATCGCCAACGACGCCACCGCCACCGCCACCTCTCCCCGGGCAGACGACGACCACCACACCACCATGCCAGCTCGCACCTACCGGTGGCTCAGCACGCCAACTGGCAGAAAAAAAATCACCACATCTGCCCTTGAGAGCAAAGTCCAAGTGTCCAACACGCCTACTTGCACAAAAACCACCACCCCACTCTCTCCTAAGGGCGAGGGCCAAGGCACCACACCTAACCTTCCCGCGTCTACAAGTCGAAGCCGAAATTTATTGTGGAGGAACCCCCAGGATGGGAAACGGTTCGTGCGAGAGGTGGGACGCCTAGGCTTGGCAAAAGATTGGCGGGGAGCGTTAGCGCTCTTGCGAAACGCGGAAGAAGACGGACGTGCCGTGAACCAGATCATGTACAACGCAACGATCTCGGCTTTGGCCAAGAGCGGACGGTGGGAGGAAGCCACCTCGACCCTCGAAAAAATGGAGGCGAACGGTGTTACCCTTGACGCGAGCGGTTTTTCGTCGGTGATGGAGGCGTGCCGGGTGGCGGGGCAGAGCGACCGAGCCATCGCCCTACTCTCACGCATGAGCAGCGTCGGCGTGAAGCCGAACCTATGGTGTTTCAACATCGCCGTCGCGGCTTGCGTCAAGCAAGGCCGTTGGCGGCGCGCGTTGTCCCTCCTCGAGGAGGACATGTTGGAGGCAGGGGTAGCGCCTTCTCTCCAAACGTGGTCGACCGTGCTCGACGCTTGCCGGGTAGCGGGGGAGGGGGCGCAAGCCGCCTCACTGCTTCCACGGATGAGAAAGACGGGCGTTGAGCCGGACGTGCGGTGCTACAACCACTGCATGAACGCCGCGGCCCTGACAGGAAGCTGGGAGCTCGCTCTCCGCCTCCTCGAAGACATGGTCACCACTAACACCGCTACCAGCCCTATGCCGGACAGCTGGAGCTACGCTGCGGCGATGAAAGCATGTGTCAGGGGCGGGCAGTGGCAGCTAGCCCCAGTGCTGCTGAGCGCGATGGAGGAAGCTGAGGTCACGCGAAACGCGTGGCACTTTAACATGTGCATCGACGCGTACGGGAAGATGGGGGAGTGCGAGCGCGCGGTTGAGCTTCTGCGGAACGGGATGGGGGCGGCGGGGGTCCGGCCTAACGTGGCCAGCTACGCGTCCGCGATGGGCGCGGCCGGGAAGGCGGGGAAGTGGCGGCTTGCGGTATTTCTGTGGGACGAAATGAGGGGCTACGGTGGTGGAGTTGGTGGGGATGGCGGAACCGGTGGGGGCGGTGGGGGGGGCGGCCCCGCCGCGGGAACAATAGCCCCCAACGAAATTGCGTACAACACAGCGATCGATGTTTGCGGGAAGGCTGGGATGGTGGACAAGGCGATGGCGACACTCTCCGAGATGCGCGGCGCCGGTTTCACGCCGAGCCTGATCACCTTTAACTCGGCCATCGACGCCTGCGCGAGGGCGGGCCTTTGGGTGCGTGCGTTGAGCCTCCTCCGAGACATAGGCGAGGTTGGACTGAAGCCCGACGAGATCTCGTACACGTCGGCTCTCGCTGCGTTCGCAGGGAAGAGAGTGGGGGAGCTGGAGCTAAGACATGCCTCCGACTTGCTGGAAGAGATGAAAGCTGCGGGGGTGGCCCCGTCTAACTTCAACTACTCTGCGGCGATCACGGTTTTCGCTGACGCAGACCAGCACGAGCGCGCGTTGGAATTGTTCGAGGAGTTAAAGGTGTCCGGCCAGACACCAAACGACGTGTCGTACACGGCGGTGATCGAGAGCTGTGGTAGCGCCGGACGGTGGGATACCGCGATCCGCTTGCTTGAGGAGATGAAGGGAACGGGCGTGGCGCCGAATTTGTTGACGTTTAATGCAGCCATTCGAGCGTGCTGTAATGGTGGAAGGTGGGATTTGGGAGTGTCGTTGTTGAAGAGCATGAGGTTGTCGGATATTGACCCTGATGCGTCGAGCATGAATGCTCTCATTCGAGGGTTGAGGCGGGGTCCACCGGCTCCTCTTGCAGCAGAAGAGGTATTCGTATAGTAGCTGCTACAGGTAGACACATGCTGGTAGCTGTATCAATAGGGCACAGGGCATCTAATAAGCAGAAACGTTGGACCAGACTGGGTTTGTTCTTTGAGGGAGGGTGCGTTCTGAACTACAACTTCAGTATGGTGGTCGTCAGGTGACATCCGGGATAAATCTCCGGGTTTCCCATTTTTTTTATCTGCGCCTTGATGGCGAAACGTATACTGCTGCTTGCTCTGAGATAATCGCGCACACACCTTCAAGTTTGTCTCTGGTAAAGGGTCTCCCCGCGGCTGCGGATCAGCAGTCAGTCGACGGTCAGCCTCGGGCCAGTTCCCAATAGTAAAACGGCTCCCGATTTTATCATTTTCCTGAAAATATCGGCCTGACTTTCTTTTTACCCTGTTTCGTACCAGGTATTAGGTTTCTCGTACTGTAGTTGAAGTAGCAGCAGGGGTTTCGTACCACACCTTGTTATATGATGTAGCAACAAGGATTTCGTAATGTTAATATAATAGCAGCTCGATTATTTAGGAAAGACCAGCAGAAGCGACCTTTTCACGAGCACCCCTCAATAATACGGGAGACTGCCTGTTTGATCACTGTTAATAATAACGAATAGGAGGAACAAGAGGAGCACGACAGCATTTTGGTTCTTCTTCTCTAACGAAGTGATAGATGGAGCGTCTTTGTGAAGGGAAATCCATGTTTGTTGGTACAGCAGCAGCGAATACAAAGCTGTTGAGTTTCAATCATTCAATCGGTCGAACTCACAGCTGACGTTTTTCGATTTTTATAAAAGCTGCCACGCGCTAAAAATCTTCGTCGTCCGTTGTTTTCGTATTTTCATGGGCAGGCAGTACAATACCGTGTTCGTTAGTTTGTTGTCAGTCAGTCGTTTTTGCGGTACTATTTACACCACGCACGGGGGAGTTTATGAGCAACGCGAACGAAAGAAAAACTGCGAAGAGAGAACACCCAAAACCGTCGACGTCATGTATAATTAGATTAAGGGGCTGTTACAGACACAGGCCACCCTTTGCAGGTCTCTCTAATAATACTAGGCAGGTTCCACGTTGGTCACTCACTTGTACTAGATAAGCTCTTGTATTAGTTCCACACACGCCACACGGACGAACTGAACGCGTGCAAATCCGCGAAGCAAAGGCATCGTCCACTTTTTCCTATACGCACATGCCTTCAAAGGCATGTGAAACCCCTTTGTATATAATTCAAGTATCTAGATCTTACGCCTTCTTAGGCTTCCAGGGCAATACCATATCAAGTAAGTGCCTGAGTGGGTGGGTGGATGTGTAGGTGGGTGGTCGCATAGCGCGTGAAAAAAAAGGCCAATCAAAAGCGTCAAAAATGAGCGTGGGTCGTACAATCAGGGTTCGGGTTGGCTGAACGCTACGTACGGTAGTAGTATCGTACTGACTGTAAGCTCCCGCTTTTGGTATTTGCTACCCTACGTGCTCGTTTGCAATCTTGACCCTTTTGGGACTTGATTATATCTTGAATATAGTACACCGACCAAAAAAAACGACGATTACAGGTACGATATTTTCAAGCGTCTACAAGTAGCAGCGTGAGCGCGCAGCAGTACGAGTGGGACCATGCTGCGCCCGTCCCGCACGAGTGTTTGCATTGTTGGCGTCGTCGTTCGGACACCAATTTTATCATCGTAACTGCCAACCACTAGTTTAGTGGTCGATGCCGTAAGCGTCCATTTTTCACGCTCAAGTCTCAACAGGGTTGACCTCTTTTTGTGCCTGTCTCTTTCGCGATACGTACCGCTGTCCGCACGAAATGGCTTGTCACGCTGCCAAGCGATGCTGCTTCAGTCAGCTCTAAAGCGAGGTAAGAGGTCATTCGTGTAAATCGGGGTGCGCGTAGCGTTGGTTGTGGGTAACGTATAATAGCTCAAGGGACATGGACACCGGAGAAGCCGAGCGTTGGCGCGGGCCGCGTGTTGTGTGTTGTCAGGTAGGTATCGATTTCCGTCTCGTGTGTTACGATGATGGTGTTCTAAGGCTTAGTTTGGGCATGCGAAACGCCATAACATTAACCCATTGCTTACCCAAACTAAGTGAGCCTTATAACACTCTCCCCCCGTGAAACGGCGGGATAGCAGATCGGCCGGATATACGGGCGGGCGTGTCAATATCCAAGCGGTTTCATTTCCTGGGGATACCGGGGAGATAATGTTTCAAGCTCGACATGGGGAAAGAAAGTCGTAAAAGTTTATTATTGGTGGATGGAGGGATTCGAACCCACGACCTAAAAACCCATGGTCTGTCGACGATGCCATTTGTTAAGGAATAATTAGACGGCGTTGGTTGGTTCGTTTGACCACTTGCTAAAGGTTGACCAATTGCCTACCCAAACTAAGCCTTACAACGATGGGAGACGATCATTCGGGACAGTAAAAAAAAAACGTTGGTCTTGAGCCACTGAATTATGGGAGTCAGGCGGGCAATGTAATACAATGTTTTGTTCTTTAGATATCTCAGGAAGAATGCACATGCACGCATCAAATCTGGATCTGGAAAAAATCACTTGTTACAAGGGCTCCGCTCCGCGGGCGGCTGAATCCGTCCGCTACGCCCGCGCAAGGAATAAGACAACATGTGAAGGGGGCAGGAAGAAGAGGCCCATGATTTTGGTGCAACTATTATTATAGCGACGATTTGATATATTGACAATAAGAGGTATAATAATATTGTTGTGCAGAGTTGATTGCCCTGCGCTGTGCTATGCATTTGCTGGCGATGTCATGTTCTGATCCGCAGCACGGGTGTTATTTGTGGGGAGGAAACGCACGATGACAATCGATCAACGAAGCAAAATTACTAGTAGTACGTGTCACGTGCATGCCGGTACTTGAGATGAGGCTCGAGGGCTGAGTGCGCTGTGCTATCCTTGTGATGCATGCTCCACGTCAAACGTTCCACTACTCCTGTAGCTCTAAGAGCTGCGGGTGGGTGTGTCTTTGTCGTGATTTGAGCAGAAACAGGTCGCAAATAACCGTGTACGTACCTGTAGTCTACGAACAACGTGTCATCATAATAGTAAGATATTCTACGTGCAAAAAAAGCGTGCACGCGTGTGGACGTATTCAGACAAACTTTTTAGTGTCCTGGTCAGCTTGCCCTGTACTTTATTTTGTTTATCGGCACCTTTGTGTGGAATTTAGTGTGGGAACGGCGATCTTGCTCAGTTTCTACTCTTTTAATCCTGACTCGAGTTTTGAAAGTCATTTTTTACTCAAAAAGTCGTTGTTGTTTCGAAAAAAAAAAACTCTCACTCGCACTCGAGTTTTGAAAGTCATTTTTTACTCAAAAAGTCGTTGTTGTTTCGAAAAAAAAAATCTCTTGGAAAAAAATTATGCACCATAGATTTGCGGTGGAAAAAATATCTTGGAATTGGCATATGGGGCTATTAAGCTTAGAAGCAGTGGTGGGGATGTCTTATAAGTTGTATATCTACTGTAGATTTGTAGTGGAAAAAAATATCTTTGGAAATTAGCGTGGGGCTATTAAGCTTAGAAGCAGTGCTGGAGATTTCGTCTCAAAAGTTGGTGTTGGGGCGGTTCCGAAAGTTGGGGCGGTCCCGAAAGACACGAAGAAGGCGTAGAAACCAAGGGACGCAAATAAAGCCGCCGGAAAAGTTCTCCGACAGGAGGGTTTTTGCAGACGTTTTCCGGGTGGGAGCACCGAGAGCGAAGCAGGGCCTTAGTCAAGTGGTTCCAAGACGATGTACTTGCCGAGACGTTTGCATTTTATTGTTAAAAGTATATGTCTATACGTATACAAAGGTTCTGCGCTGACGCGCATCGCGTAACTACGCGATACAAAGACTTAATGGAAATACGAGTATAATAATGTGTGCATGTAGTAGAGATGTACTCGCAAAATACGCGCTTCCGGTGCTGAGCACGATCACCATAAAAAACGGACAATGTCATCCCAACTCACACTGAAGTAGCGTAGCGGTAGGGCCGTGATCCCCCCCCCCCTTCCTATCCTCTTTTAACAACGATAATGTACAAAATGTTGCGTTTTCGGATCAACCGTCGCTTTTTTTCTCTGTTTTAACAATGTGGGCCGGCTTTGTTGCACCACAGAACCCACCACCCACTACGTGCTGGAGTTTCGTTCCCATGGCTACTGTAGCCTACCTAATCCACGATGGGCAACCAACCCCCCCCCCCCCTTCCCTCTCCGCAAAACAGAATCCCACCCCCCAAAATAGAAACCCTCTACTGACCAAAATATCCACCACCATCACCACCACCACCGAAAGAAAAACATGAAAGAAAATCAGCGACAGACACGACGATTCACCATTCGTGTTGCTGACAGTACCACCTCAATAATCCCCAAACAAATGCCGTTGAACCAAACATTTCCTCCAACCATCATCCATCGATCCATCCGCCCACGCCCAATCTTTCCTTCCAATGATTACTTTCCAGAAAAAAATCCTCCACAACGACAGTTAAGCAGTACGTAAGTAGTAGTAGCAGTCACCACCCACAATAATTCAATCATCAGCTATATCATACCGCAAAAATATAGCAGCTCCAGCGCCAGCAGCACCAGCACACACATGGGTTTTCTTGTTTGTATATCTTTCGCGGGTGCAAAAACCACAAAAACACCAACAAAATTTTACACCGTCCGTAAAAATAAAAACTGAAGAACCAAAGCAACAAGCGCCGGCGGGTGGGGGGGGGGGGGACGGGTTCCATGACGCTTCCACCCCACCCAATCAGCCACTCACTTCCCCCCACCCCGCGCGGGCGTCCCTCCACCGCCTCTTCTCATAATCGTCGGCGCATATCAGCGATAAGGTGACAGCTTCAACCGACGATGATTTCAAGGAAAATCCCACGATCGGACAGAAGGTAAATGCTTCCAACGAAGGGTCACCAGTCTAAGCGCGAAAGTGGTTGTTGCCGGTCAATGCTTGTTAAGTGTTACGAGAGTCCACACGAACACAAAACACGCACAAATACGCGGGGAGAACAGTGGACGCCGATTGACACACGCCTGCCTGGGCAATGTGAAAACTGCGACAAGGACCAAAATCGTAACGCCTCGCTTTCGCCCCTCTCTACCAAGCAGCTATACTTCATCATTGCTCATGCCCGCCCCCCAAAGCAGATATCTACCTGGGCCATTAACAATCTTCCCCATCTGTGACCCCGAACACACTCCAGTAACCACCCCCCCCACCCTCCCTACCCCCCTTCCCCCATCTCTTCGCCCCGCGCCACTCACAGCAAACAACGTTATCTCTCATCTCCGTACCGCTTGCGGCAGACGGGCAGGCTAGGGCAGGCTAGGTTGGCAGGGTGCTGAAGGCATTCATTCCATAATTGCGGATAAGGTTACCTTTCTTTGAACAAACAAGAGGGGTGGGCAAACGACAAAAAGAGACTAGAGACACAATAAAAAAAAGACAAAAACTAAGCCAAACAGGACGGGAAGTGGCACAAAACAAAACAAAACAAAACACAGGACTACCAGACCGCGCGCAGAGCAAAAGAGCAACGAAGGAGAAGGAGCAACAGCATCGTCCGTTTATCACGGGCTCTTCCTACTCGCCACCGCCGCCGCCTCTGCCCCTACTGCAGCCGTCTGGCTTTCACCTCCGCCAACGTCCACAACAGGAGCCGCTTGCGCCGACGCGAATCCTTCACCTCCCTCTCCTAGGGCTGTTGCATCAGGACCCCCCGCCCCTGTAGCCGCCCGAGCCCATCCCTCCGTCTCTCTTGGAACACCTTCCGCGGTCGATGCCGGCGGTGAGAGCGAGAGCGAGGGCAAGGACAAGGGGGTCGAGGGCCTCCCCAAGCTAGCTGGGTTGTGAGCAGTTGATCCTGCAGAGGTTCCGTCCTCGTCCATTGCCACAACCGCCCCCCCTCTCTCATCGGGCCCTCCACCTCCGCCTTCACCTTCGCGCGAGTCGCGCATTCGCGGCACCTGCTGCTGCTGCTGTCTCTCGCCACCACCACCACCACCACCATTGCTTGTCAGATGAGCTCGAGGCACCTCGGTTGCGTTTGCGACGCTGCCGCTGCCACCGCCGCCACCACCGTCCAACGCTAATGCTGATGCCACTTCTCCTGCTGCTGCCGTCGTGTCGGTCCTAGCACCGCCTGGAGATCTGAGAGGGGATAGGCTAGTGCCACCGGTGGCCGGGGTGAAGCCAGCGGCGGGCGACTTTTCGGCGTCTTCTGTTGAGAAGGTCACCCGGTAAGGGGTCAGGGGGTGTCCGTCTTCGCACTTAGTGCCCACGTCCTCGTCGCACTCCGCACACCTACAAAAACGTGTTTTCACAAAAACAAAGATCGAAAAAAGTTTTCCACAAGGAAGAGCCGGCTTTCATGTGGTTTTCCTCAAACAAGAGTGGCATTTCAAAAGGGTTTCCGGAACAAAAGGAGGATTTCGAATGGCTTTTCACACGAAAAAAATACGAACAGAAAGGGCTATTAGACAACAGCAGTCTTCCAACCTGGTCCCCGAACGGGTAGATAGCCAACACAAGGTTTCCTACATCCCAAATGATTTAATAGCCATACAGTCGACCCCGCTTTAAAGACGCACATGGGTTTTTTTTTTCAGGGCGTCTTTAACCCGGGGAATCGTCTTTAACTTTCCGGGGACAATAACTCCCCTTCCCCGGGGTCAACGGAGACGTAACCTACGTCAAACGACGCGCCATTTCAGCAGGAATACTGGCATGACAGGCAAACGCCGAAAAAGAATCACCACGCCGTTGTAGGTATGTAGAATTTAAGTTTTCGCGGACATCACCTCCACCCGCGCCAACCTGAGAAACTACAACCTTGGCGCTGCACTTAGACTACTTGCGTGTGTGGACTGCGCGTGCTTTGCGTTCGTATTTACAAACAAGGGAACCTGTATTCGAGTACATTTAGTCTCTCGTTGACCCACTTGAAAATCACTCCTCTGAAGCCTACGCTTGATGTAGTCACCACATGAAAAATATGCGTACTGCCGTTTCAACGTCACGTACCAACCAGAGAGCCACCTGCGCCCGAAACCACACAGCTCGAGTACAGGGGAAAAATAACACCATGAAGCACGAAACACGCACAACGCTGAAACAAAGAGAGCTCACTCCACTGCAGTTTTAAAAACCGAATCCACACAGAGCATGAAACATGTTTGCCGAGCGAAGCAAAATCACAGATCGCACCAGCGACCTTAGCCCAAAGAACGGCATTCCCAAACTACGACTTCCATGCATCACGAAGGGTGGACTGCACCTCACCCCTCCCCTTCGCTCTACGCTTGACTTGAGTTTCATGTGTAAACGAATGAACGGTTCTCGAAAGAAGGAATAGCGATTCGCTGTATTCGCCGTTTCCCCCTTTCGCGTACAAGTAGGAACGAACTTCCTCAAGACGAGAGCGGACTTCGGCTTCTGAAAGGGAGGTTGTGACGCACGAGTCTGGGCTAAGGTCGTCTTCCTCGTCACCCGACTCCCCGTCAGCAAGTTCGATGCCGTTGAAGTTGTCCTCTAGATCCTGGAGTTCTAGCTCCTTCTCTTCGTCCAACACCTCTGGGTCATCCTCAACACGAAGCCAAATCTTGACTGCCTGCCGTACTTCGCTCTCAGAGAGGCCCGCGCCTCTCTCGACAAACAAGTTCTCGGTCAACACCTTCGGTGTACTCTTAGCGTCCATGTCTACGACCCGCCAGTAGACGGGAGGAATCTCTCCATACCCACAGGTAGCAGCGTCGAAAGCAGCAGACCGCTGTCTGAGCAGCTTCGCGAGATGAATTTTGGGGGGGCCGTGGGATGGAATTGGAGAAAAAACGACACCCCCCTACTGTATGTCCTATCTGCGGGCCACCATGGTTCTGTAAAAAATGTCGTCTTTATAGCGGGGAGTTGACTTAAGCCGAGCGTCTTTAAAGCGGGGACGACTGTACCTGGTACACCCTATTAATAGTACATGATCCTTTTTTTTTTTCTTCGTTTTCTTCACACACATATACTTTCCAGCTTCTGGACAAGCCGTGGTCACAGGTGTTGTCCCTTCTTCCCCCCGGATCTTGCCTTCAATTTTTATCGCGCATAGGGTTCACCAATCCCACTGCTCGTCGATTTTTTATCGAGTGTTGCTAAATCACGCTCTCGCACTTTCCGCAAGTCAATTTGTGCACAAGAAAAAGTCCCCACGAATATATACGAGTATGCACTCGGGGGGATTTGAACTCACGAAACTGACGCATACCAGGCTCGAGGATAACCTGATACGCCACCGGGCGACCAGACTACCCCCCCCCCCTCCCTCCTTCCCTCCTTACGTGTTGATATCATACTAAAGTTCGTGAAATATACCGTATACTGTAGTCCACCACCCAAAAATTGCTTTCATTTCATTCTTCATCCACCGTGGCGGGGCGATCACTCACAGGTCGTAGTTGCACACGCCGCAGTGGTACCGCACATACCGCACGGGGCGGTGGC
This sequence comes from Undaria pinnatifida, assembly GCA_012845835.1. NCBI lineage: Eukaryota > Phaeophyceae > Laminariales > Alariaceae > Undaria > Undaria pinnatifida. The sequence continues at coordinate 10,650,511 of JABAKD010000028.1, forward strand.
AGCGGGAGCAGAAAGGGTTCAGGCTGCGGCTCTCCGGCCGGTGCAGGTGGTATAGCACCATGGCCGAGGAGTGCTTCGCCCGCCGAAGCGTGTCGAACTGGTAGTGTCGGAACTGTTTTTTTCGGCGAAAGGCAAAAAGCAGGTCAAGGGAAACAGAAAACAAAGAGGCACCATCTCGGTGAGAATCGTGAAAAAAAGAGGAAAAATCAGCTCTTGAGCGGGCGAACGGGGTGCAATATCGGCGACCGTAGAACCAGCAGCAGCAGCTGCAGTAGAGGCAGCAGCGGTGTAGGCGACAGGCGCGGACATGCCCAGCTATAACCCGTAAGGCGAGGGAGTTTCATCCTGCCAGCTCAGCACAATGATCTGGCTTGCTTCTACATCCAATCAAAACGGAAAACAAGACCAGAAAAGAAGAGTGAGACAACCAAAACATACAACAGCCGCCGGGGGTCCACAGTCGAAGACCACCCCCCCTTTCCCCCCTACCCCCCCGCCCACGCCCTTTCCCCGCAAAAAAAAATGACAGTGAGACATGTAAATATTTACGAGAAAAAATGCGGTTGGTGGCAGAGACAGTGGCCTGTGAAAAAGCATCAAATAGCGTGATAGTGGTTCCTCCGACGCCAACTACACCAAGGTCATCGTCGACATTCCAAGAGAGGCGGTGGAGAAGTCGATGCACCATCACCAGCACTCTTTCCAGAAAGCACTGGGGATAGTGCGTAGGCTTCTCCACCTTGACATGTCGAAGGCGACTTTTGCTATGGTCGGTGCCGGAATATCGCTGCTGCTTCTGCTGCACATACGTGCGGTTGAAGCCCGTGCGTACCGTAGCGCACGAAAAAGGCAATAGTGCGCTACGGAGCACCACCACAACATGCCTAGAGCAATCGGTCATCGCGCAGAAGAGGAACGAGCTAACTTCGGAGCAGAGACGAACAGCAGAGAGACTGCACAATCACAAGGTACTACTGCTGCCGTAGGTGTCAGGCTATTAATAGCAACTACTATTAAATACAAGGGCTCCGCTCCGCGGGCGGCTGACGCCGCCCGCTACGCTCGCGCAAGGCAAGGAAGAATGCAACAAAAACATATGTAAAGGGGCAGAAAGAAGAGGCCCATGATTTGGTGCGAGCAGCGCGATTTGATAATGCCAAGAGCTGCAGTGCAGAGCAAATTGCCCTGTTAGGCTCAGCTGTGCTGTGTGCTTTTGTTACCGGTGTTACGTTCTGATCGGCAGTACGGGGGTTGTGCTCAGCTGTGCTGTGTGCTTTTGTTACCGGTGTTACGTTCCGATCGGCAGTACGGGGGTAATTTGCGTTTGGGAAAAAACAGGGGGCCGTGAAAGATCAAATACATGTAGGAAAAGAAAAAAGAAGAAAAGCAGTACACAACAACACGTATTATCGTACCTGGTACTGCTCTATGTTCGCAATAAGGCACACAGCGCAGCACGACACAGCACCGCGAGCGAAGGGCACGGCACCGCACCGCACGGCTCCGCACGGCGCTACGCTGCGCTGCTGGGCTATATTTTAAAAAAAGAAAATAACTCCAGCTGTGAGATCGAAGATTTTGTCGAAACTCTATATATAGCCGGACTGATCTGAGCTGGGCGTGCATTGTGATCCAACAGCGTAGTATCTGATGGTATGTACAAACCTGGTGTAGTAGTACCGTCATGTACTATTGGCGTTTCGTATTTCAAACGAAGCTGGAAAGCAAAGAAAAGCTGGAAAGGTTCCGCAAGTAATATGGAAGTTGGAGCTCTGAGAGGCCAGGGATGGGCAATCCCTGAGGAAGACAAAATTAAGTAAGTCTATCTATTAATATAAATTATTCTAACGACGTCAGCTGTGAGTTAAATATCAAATTTTACGGGCGAACACGATTTTCAAATTTTGACCCGCGCCAAAAAAACATTACCTCATTTGAGTTTTCTGAAGCGTGCAACAACTACCCACGCACATAAGTTGCTCACAGTTACCAGAGACATAAAACATGCACGGCCGACGGATCACGCCGCTTGCAAAGCTGAGTAACGATCTATCAACCGGTCGAACTCACAGCTGACGTATTTCAAACAAGCATATATGTAAAATACCTCCTGTCCAGCAAGTACCAGCAAGTTCCTGCGGCAAATATATACCATCTTAACGCACTAACTAACCTGGCACATCTCCAAGAACGTGTGCCGTGCATCAACCAGCGCCCTCGAGATGGGCGGGTCCGGGTCGTGGCAGTCCGGGGTCAGCGCCCCATCCAGCCCCGACGAAGCATGCCACGTCTGCAACTCCTTCAGCATGGCTTCCGTCGTCGTACCCGAGCCGGAGCGAGCGGGCGGCGGCTTGGCCGGCTGGTCGGGTTTCCCAAGGGTAACCACCAGCAGGTCTTTGCTGATCCGCGTCACCGCTCGAGAGAGTGACTGTGGACGTGGAATAGAGTTAACCAGAAGGGTGGCAACGGGATGGGGGGGGGGGGGGGGGGGCGGGGTTGGTAGGGGAGGGGTTTAGAGTCGTTTCGGTAGGGGCGGTAGGAATTTCGTTTCGTTCCGTTTTCGTTTGCAGCGGTGGTGGGAGGGGTGTAATCATATCATGGGCGGCCGTTGTCCTCAGGACCACAGACCCTCGCATCTTCATAACGCCTGGACGGAGCAAGTCGGGTTTTCACTAACCAGGCAGGAATTGTCCTGCATCCTGCACCAAGCGCGAAGGTGTTCGGCAAGTCGCAGGAGGTGTGATGGCAAGTCGCAGGAGGTGTTCGGCAAGTCGCAGGAAGTTCGAGCTCTGGTGAGGCGGACTTCGGCACATCGTGCGTACGTTTTGGCATATGGATGACAGCGTCCAAATACTTATTGCTTTGTTTCAGTGCGTCGGTGTGTCGGGGAGGGGGTCTCATTTCATGCATAGCCGCAAATCGTATGAGCATAGACCCTTGTATCCCGTCAATGCCGGGACAGAGCACGCCAGATTTTTACCGACCAGGCACACATCGCGTTGGGGGGGGGGGGGGGGGGTCTGTTGTTTCGTTTCGTTCGGGGTGGAGTAGGGCGGCGGTCAGTATAAACTAGAAAGTCAATCAGGTCACCATCACAGCTGACGTTGTTTTTACAAAAAGCCTTTCGTTTGGGAGGGAACAGGTAGAATCGTCCGTTTTTTCGGGGGGTTTTGGTGCGGGTGCGACAAATAAATTCGTTTAGTGGGTCGTGGGTGACTCCGTAATCGCTTGGGACATAAAACGCAATAGGCTTCCAAGACTCAAGATATCCAAGGGTTAAAAATATATAAAGAAAACGTGCTTTGCCTTGTGATAGACACAACCTCGTTTCGGGGTGTTCCCAAATTATCACACCAGTTTCGCCCATCTACACTAAAATACAATTTGCAGAGACATAACACATACCTGAAGCATGCGTCCGATCCTGTCCGCCTTCCCCATCACCGCGGCGCCAGGCCCCTTCCCTCTCTTGCTCTTTCCTTTCCTTCCGCTCGAGTCCATGCTCTTCGCACGTAGCCGAGGACTGTGCAGCCCTCCGCTCGTCGATCGTGCCGCGCTACTGTTGCTAACACCACCACCACCACCACCACCACCGCCGCCGCCGTTGACGTCACTGCTACCGCCAGCCGTGATCTCAAACGCCTCCGACCCCGCCGAAACCTCAGCCCCCTGGGTGCCAATGCTCAGAGACCGCGGGAAAGCCCTTGCAGACGCCGGGGCCGAGTCGACGCTCATGGCGCGGGGAAGGCCCACGCGCTGATTCTGATTCTGGGTTTTCTTCTGCGCGCCATCAGCCAAGGAATCCCTGACAGCCGAACCCCACGACAAGGACATGGAGGAAGCGGGGGGACCTTCTCCACCGACACTGCCACCACTGCTTACGCTGGGCCCACCACTTGGCCGCCGCCGGTGCCCTGTAGGCGTGTTCGCGGAGCCGCCAGCACGTGCGCAAGGGTGAGGACACTCTAGCGTAAGCGGCGGGGGCGGCAACAGGGTGCGTACCCCGCCGGGAACGCCACCGCGCGCCCCACCCGGCAACGGCGACGCGGAACCGTTATGAGAAGCTGCTGCCCCTCCCGCTCCCTCAGGCGCCCCCACCGCCGCCGCCGCCGCCATCCGTACCGCCGAATCTGCCGTCGTTGCTGCAACCTCTTCAGCCGGCTTCGGTGGCGAGGATGACCCCTCTGCTTGCGATTTCTCCCCCGATTCCCGTTCCAATGCCGCGGGACTGGGTGTTCTAGCCGCGGCGGCAACGTTTGCGCCAGGCGGGCTCGTCACCACCGCGGCTACTTGCTCCGAAGCCTCCCCGCTGGCACCCCCAGCCGCCGCTGCCGCCGCATCGGCTTGCCCCTGTTTTGGCCACGCAAGCGGTGGACACGCGCTCGCACTCGTGGCCTCAGGGGTGGCGGTCCGCGGAGACGGCAGCGGCGTTTCACCGCCCCGAACCCCACCCCCACCCCCACCACTAACCGCCGCCCCCGCGGCGTCACCCGGCGGTGGCGGCGGCTGCCCTCCCCCCTCCGATGCCCCATCATCCGCCATCAGCAGCGTCAATGCCGCGGTTCCCTCCCGGCTCTCCTCCCTCACAGCGCTCACACTTTCCGCCGCCTCCCCCTCACCGTAACTATCCGCCAGCGACACCTGGCTTGCTGTCGACTCCCGCCGTTGCAGCATGCGCGCGCCGCTAGGCCCGTAAAACTCAGACACCGACATCACCGACGTAGAGCCCGACCGGCTCAGCTTGTCGACGACAGGACCGCTGCTCCCGTAGTCGAACGAGGCCTCCCCGGCGCCGCCAAGCCCTGAGCTTTGGGAGCGAAAGAGGGGGACTCCAGCCGGTAGTCCTACCTCTACCGCGCTCCCTTCACGCATTGAGGGTAAAGTGCCCACTGTTCGTGCGGACCGGGTGTTGTGAGCGGCCCAAGTCTGGCGGCAGGTGCGAGCGCAGGCGCCAAAAGCAAAAATAAGTCATATGAAGCACAGAAACAAACGACAAATAAATAACTTCAAACACAGAGAGTAGACGGGACAAAAAAACACGAACCAACAACTCAAAACTTGACAAAACTTGACAAGAAAAAAAATAAAAACACGACCAAGCCAATAAAAAACCCACAAGCCACAAATCAACCAAACAGCCAACCAAAACACACACCAATAAACCACAACAATCAAAACACAACATGCCTCCCTCTCAACTTCCCAAGCACACACCTGCCGTGCGAGCTGGCTCAGGGGGCCGATCGCATCGTACGCCCACGGAATCGACCGCTTCCCCGGAGCCGTTGGTCTCGGAGGAGCACCCGTCGCCCCCGCCCCTCCTGCCGCGGCCGGTGTCCCCGCCGGCGACGCGACGGCAGCCGAAGAGGTGGGTGTGGCCGGTGCTGGAGGGATGGGTTCCTCAAGCAGCAGATGCTCCAGTCCCATCTCGTGCATACCCGGGAGGCGATTTACGGCGCTCTCCAGGGCTCGGACCGTTTTGTCGAATACCTGCGCATCGGCGGCGGTGGTGGCGGAGGGTTATATGCCACGGAGGCGGGGGGAGGGGGGGGAGCGGTTATACACCGCGGAGGCGGAGTTTGGGGAGGAGGGGGGGGGGGGGGGTACTCATTTCATGCAATGGCCTTAGTTGTATGACCATAGACCCATGCATCCCTACAATGCCGAGGCGGAGGTGGGGGGGAGGGGCTACCAACGCCACCTGCACCATCAAAAACCAAGGCTATCAACTCCAATACACCAATGACACCACCATCTACACCAACAGCAGCCACGACACCTCACCTTGGCAAGCTTGCACGCCGCAACGTGGATGGGGTGCTTAGGGGGGTTGTACCTCCTGGCGTTGTCGAAGACCAGCCTCACGTCCGCCACGAAAGCGCCTGCGTCGTGGTACTTCATCGCGTCCAGCGTCTCCGCCACCGTTCTGAAAACGCGCGCAAATTGGAGAAAATCAGGAAAATAAGTACTCGTACGACTCCTATACTTCACGGCTATTGTTATACCTGTCGCAAAATGTGCATTCTTAGTAAAGCAGGGCAGGTAAATAGCTACCGGTTTTCGATATCCATATGCGTTCACTTACTGTATACAGAGGCGAAAAAATACAAAATTGCAATAGGAAAATAAGAAATAACGGCTTCGGAATTTAGTATCCTCCAAAAGAAAAACCTCAGCCTGTTTTTTCTTGGCCGTTTCCTATGCGGCTTGATTTTGTTTGATCCGATTTGGGCTGTTCAGTCAATCGAAGACGTTTTACGCCCGCAACGCGACGGGGTCGGTCGTGTGATTCTCGGAATGAATCTACCTACTATCCGACAGCCTACTTGTAGCTGAAAAAAAACGCTTCCCCACTGGTGAAGTTCGAATTATTACCGTTTACAAAAAAAATCTCACGTAGCTCGTATCAAATCAGCCTGTTTTTGCCAGGGGCAGCGTCAGATTATTTCCCGTCGGCATATCCACCACGGGCAAAAACCCGTACCACGCGAAGCGGAATTTTGAGCTGGGAAACCCTGGGAGAGACAGACTCTTGGACTCGTTCCGAGACGTGCATGGCTGGTTATCTCGGTTGATCGGCAAAAAACGAACCTAAACGTCCAAAAAGCCCAAATGGGATCGAAAAAAATCGAATTGCAACCTGCAAGGAAGCAGCCTTAGCGTTAACGTTCCCTCAAAATGATACGCAAGTGCCATGCGCTGCTGTCAGCACAAAAGTGGTGAAGGAAAAGGAAAAAAAAGGAAAAGACAACATTGTTTCCTTGTCCTTACCCCCAAGTCGATGGGGGTCTCAGTCCAGACCAGCAAGATAAAAATTGGTACTACACAAGACACCCAAATACGTAGAGATCTAGCCTAAACAGAACAAAAATAACGAACAAAACAGCAAAACAGGAAAAAAAGACAGTAAGAAAATCAACATAGGAAAAAGGGACGCAAAATTCTTGTGCTTACCCCAAGTCCATGGGCTGCTCGATGACGGCGAGGTAGTCCGGGCACCTGTCCCTGGCCGGGTCCACCGGCGCGGCGAACGGCGCCCCCTGTTGATGCCGTATAAGCTCCTCCAGGGCTTGCCTTCACGAGGACAAAAACGTCGCGCCAAAAGGAAACCCGGTAAAAAGACGAAAACGTCGGTTTAATCGAAACCCGAGAGAAGGTGGAGACGCTTTTAGAAGCGAAACCCATTGACAACACGAAAACACTTCTAGAAAAGAAACTAGATTTAATAGAAACGCCGCGCAAAAGGAAACCGGATGCGAACGAAAAATCACCGTGCAAAACGACACGCGAGGTTGTACCATTATGTAGTTACACGCGTGACCCCAGTATTTTATACATTTTTCTAAAGACAGTCAGCTGCGAGTTCGACGAAGTTAGGGTCGATAGTCATCTTTGCAAACTGCGTACATCGATCGTCCGTTTTTAATAAATTTCATAAATCAAAACCTAATATAAGATTACATTGTATTAAATTACTTATCATGCATGACGCAATATCATCACACGCAGCAGGTAAAGATTGGGTTCCGAAAACCGATCTCACAGCCGATGTTCTTTTAATCTTTTCAGAAAACACCCGATAGGGAGAAACGCCGCGCGGAAGGACACCCGGAGCAAAGGCGGTCGGCTAAGGACACCACACACAGCCAAGAAGCGAAACACGCACAGGGGAAAACTACACCGCACCACGCGACACATACGTACACGAATCAACCGCACCCAAAGCAAAACCAACAGCACAGAAACATTGCTTCTCCCATCCCATGCGAAGGACTCCATCTACAAGCCGCGTATCCCCCCCCGTCCCCCCGCATAGGCCGCGTACACCACCCCACTCCCAACAAGCACACCCCGGGACCCATTCCCTCCAGTACCTCTTTACTTGGAAGCAAGGTCTTGCCTCTCGTAAGCCACACGAACCAACCGCGGCGCGGAAGCAGACAGTAAAACCGCACACGCACACACTCCACCCGAAAATACAGCATCAGCCACCGCACCAGCAACAGCGAAAGCAACACCAACAACAATCAGCAACAACAAAAACAGTAGCAGCCACAGCTACAGCAACCGCAGCAACATCAGCACCAGCAAAAAAAACAGCAGCACTAGCACTAGCACCAGCCCCGGTGAAAACAGCAGCAGCGACAACAGCAGAAGCAGCAAAAAGCAGCAGCGCGCACCTGCAAAGCTCCAGCGGACTCTGGCTGTCCTCCCCCCCATCGTCCCTCCGATCCACCGCCCTCGCCAAGCGCACCGCTTCCTCCGCCCAAAAGTCCCCCTCGAAGATAACAGGCACCTGGTTTCACCCATGGTAGTTGGCGCATAAGAAAGCGAGTTACGTGGAAGCAAAATAACAGGTCCATGTCTCCATGAAACACGCCCGTTTGGAACGATTTTGCTAGGCCAGATTCTCCAAAACAAGAAAATGCGCAAAACGCAAAAATGGTGTCCTTGGAAAAGACGCATTGCCCGGTGTTTTCAAGCAAGCCTCCTCGTTGTCGAAAACTCCGGTTCCAAGATCGTCCGCGGGGATGCGTTGTGTTATCTTGCGTGTTACACCTCGTCAAAATATTTCTGTAGATGCATCGCTGGGCGTTTGCAGTCTCTCTGTATCGAGACAAACCAGCTTGGAAATCCGTCTTATCACTAGTGGGCATGCGTCATCTTGCGCGTTACGGTATACGGTAGGCCTGGCGTCTCACCTCTGGCCGGAGGGGGAGGTCGTCCGGCCCTTTGACCCCGGCAAGGCTCGCCGCCGCGCTCGCCGCCGCGCTGGTGCGGCGGTTCTTGAGCAGGATGCCAATTCGCTCCACCTCAGCGAAGTGCGTTTTGTCTAGAGTCGTTACCTTAGCCGCTACGCCAAGATGCACGGCTCGCCTGGAACAACAGGAAGGGGGCGTTGTGGTAAAAAGCAGAGGAGGAGGAAGAGGAGACAACGAGAGAGAAACGAGGTTAAAACACATTTCTTCACGTTAGTTGCTTGCTTGTGTGACGTAACAGCGCAGTGGCGGGAAGTCTACAGCTATCAATAACAGACAGGGTTTGCGTATATCTGTTACGTTCAAATACAACGCATGCCAGTCGCGCAGAATGCCAGTCGCGCAGAATTTGCCTCCTGAAACAAAGCAAAACAAAACGAAACAAAAATAATATCAGGACGCACACTCTGATATACAATAAGAACACATGCACTCCTTCGCCTCTTAGGGCAGCAGACACCATAATCAACATGCGCGAAACGTGGATGCCGTGGTAGCATTAACTGCTCATTAGCCAATATTGTGCTGGAAGAAAAACCTCTTATACACCTTACACCACGCAACTACAAAGCCTATATTGGTCTAGCCCCTCTCCCCCCCCCCACACACCGCCTCTTCCATCCTCACAAAGCCTATATTTGTCTAGCCCCTCTCCCCCCCCCCACACACACCGCCTCTTCCATCCTCACTTGAGCATGTTGCCATACCACCCCGACAGTCGGTCGCGAGTGGGAGTTTTCTGGTGCAGGGGGTGGCACCAGAAAATAAAGTTGTTGCCTCGCTGCGGGGGGCAGCTCCAGATGTGCGCCGCCTTAAACCCCCGCCGCCTGATCCAGTCCAGATACGCCACTAAAATTTCGTGGTACACCGCGGTGCGGTGCTTCCTCGGTCGGAAGTATTCGACTGCCGCGCCGAGTCGTGGGCGTTGTCGTTAGCGTGGACGGGCGTCATTTGTCGTCGCCGTCGAGAGGTATGGCAGGTGCGTATTGTCGTCGGGGAAGGGGGGAGGGGGGGAACAGAAAAGGTGTGAAAAAGGGGTCAGAACACCACGTCGCGAATTGTACTGATATAATCGTGCATAGTTCTCCACAAGACATTACACGATCACCGACAAAAAAAAGTACAACCTCTCACGTATAACGGCCTTCCTCCCTCCGCCTCTCCAATCCACGAAAAATGCGAAACCCTCGCCATCACCGCCTGCTGTCTCCCCCCCCCTAAAAAATATCGACCCCGTCAAACACGAAAACCTTCCCAATCACGGTGTTCCGTTCACCGCTCCATGTCTCCCTCGCCGGCCCCCACGTTATCAAAAAGCAGAATCAACCGAGTCCGGGTAGGAAGGATATCGGATACCTAGCTCGGCACAAATACGAAACCCTCCAATCATCGCCTGTCGTCTCCCCCCGCCCTCTCAAAGAGCAGACTCACCTGAGTCGAGGTAGGATATGTAGGCCCGTCGAGCGTTGAAGTAGGGAGCGTCTGCCCCGTACTCCTGCACGTACATGGAGAACAGGCAAACCTCCACGCCGTCAACCCTCTGGAACATCGACAAAGCCTTGCTCCGGTACCTGACAACGTTCATGCAACAGCGAACATTAGGAACAGATGTTTGAAGCTATAGCAGCTGTCGTCGACATGCGTGCCCGCATGTAAGCACCCTTTTGGGACATAATCATATCTTGTATCGTACCTAGTAGTATACAGACCCAAAATGTGACCAGCGCGGTCTAATGAATCGTCTAAGAAACGCTTGACGCAACCCGAGTATCGTCATGCCTCACGGCTTTCTGCGCAGCTGTTCCAACACATCTCCTACACCAGCAGCAGGTCGGATTGCTTCATGTGGTCGATGCTGTAATCGTCAGTCTTTTTCGTCGAATTTTTGCGTCTGTGATCCCACGGGGGTTAACAGATATTGCAACTAACTGTACTCGACTTTGTGTGCGCTGGTTTATTTTTACTGCAAATACAGCACAACGATATGCGTTGGCGTGCTGTTCCTCTGCATTTAGTGTGTGCGTCGATTGATTTAATGATTTGGAGAATCACATACTTGTATGGGACTTGGTGTACCACCGGCACAAATTTCGGTCGGCTGTAGAACTCGGCTTGAGCCAGCTCGGGATTGGTTCTCTCTTTTTTGGGCGGCGAATGTCAGAATCTGTATATCAGAATCTCGGATTAGGTCGGACATATTTACAAAGATCTCGGCAAGTAATCCATCTTGGAATCACTTGATTGTGAGTCCCAGCTTCGCTCTCAGCGATTGCCTAACGGCTTTCTGTGCGTTCCTTGCTTTCTTCGCCTTCTTCGGGACCGCCCCAACACTAACTTGAAGACAAAATTTCCAGCGCTGCTTCACGATAAATATCTTGACACTTATTTCAAGACTCTTTTTTCCATGATAAAATCAATATATATATATATATATATACATTTTCAAAAAGTACAAGAGTAAAAAATATGGATATTAAAAACTTGAATCAGAATCAGCAAGGGTAGAAAATGAGCGAGACAGCCTTTCTCGCTCTAAATTCGATGTAAAACATCGTGAATATGCACGTGGGAACAGGCGACAGCACGTACTATCATGAAAAAGGTGCAACCAGCCGTCGACACATGGTCAACTAACAAAGGGTGTGTGTTCGGATCGATCGCACGCATATAGTAGTACGGCGGCGATGGCGCAACTAACTCACTTCAGAAGTTCCGGGACGTCGTTCTTGTTGGGTCCGACGCCGTGGCCATCTTTGCAACAAAACGTTTCCCGGAGAACAGCGTGGACTTCGCAGGTGGCCTGATTTGCGGGAAAAAAGTAAACAAAACAAAAACAAAAACAAAAAACGAAAAAGTCAGCACATACGACATGCCAGACTACAAAAAATGCACGCACACACGGACGGTCTCTTAGCGACTTTGCTCCACCACAGCAGTCGGCCTTTTAGCTAATATACTAGTGTTACGAGTAGGGGAGCCGCCAGTCAAGAGGTCAAACCGCGGTCTCCCACTAATAGGAGCGTTTTTTATACCACAGCAGCCGGTCTCCTATTGATCCTAATGGCGTCTTCGCTCTTACATACCACAGCAGTTAGTCTCCTGTAATCGAAGATGTCGGGAGACTGTCAGTCAAGGGAAAACGTCCAGCGGTCAAGGGTGTACAACCAAGCCTTCCACACTAAAATCTAGTAGTTTGGCGTCAAGGCATTTTTTTGGGGGAAAATTGCCGTCTGTCAAGGGCTAGAAGTGCCATCTTCTGACATTTTTTGCCTGTAACAGCGTCTTCGTCTTCGTTTATCACATCAGTTGGTCTCCAACTAATATAAATAGCGTATTTTGCTCTACCGTTGATACAGCAACCGCGTCCCCTACGTCTTCGCTCTACCAAAGTAGAGCTCCCACGGCAGTCGACAACACCGCACCTCGACGTTGGAGATGAGGCGGATGCTGAGAGTAGCGGCAGCTTTCTCGTTCTCAAGGCTCGTAAGTCGTTGTCTGACTCGCCACTCGATGTAACGGCTCAGGGGTGTGTGCGGCAGAGACGACGCTGCGTAAACCTGGAAAACCCCACCAAATAAAAACGAGCCACGGGAGCACAAAAAAGTACGGTTGGCAGAAAGGGAAAGGAAGGGTAATACGATTAGTGACACCGCATACATACTTGGAACTAGGCACCTCGTGCTAATAAGAAGCCACACAGCATGTTTGTTGGATGCCAACAAAAAGCGTTGGGGTTCAAGTTGATACGAATATATCTATAAGGGGCTATTCCAGTCATGTGTCGCAGTATGACGAACTTGTTCGGCGCGACAGGGCAAAGGCTACCAACAGCCCCGGGCACACGCCAATAGTAGCCCGTGGGCGGGGTCCGGTGCCATCTCACAAAAAAATACCCCCAAGGCCGCATGCAGGGGCCATCCAACGTCAACGTCAACTTCACCACTCAAATACATGCCTAAAATATTCATCCTTTTATTACCGCAAAAAAGTGTCCCACACAAATTCAAACTGTTTAGTCCACCTAATAGGGGGTGTAGCTCATAAAGGGGTAATCTTGCTGCCCACCCCCACTAACCCACCCGTTCGACAGTTCGACGTCGCTAAATAGGGCTCGAGCTGCTGTCGCCATTGCGATGGTCGTACACAACTACCTTGTTGCGCCATGCCAACACCAACCACATCTACCACCCATCCATTTGTGTTATGTCGTCAGCGATGCCGGGGAGTTTATGGGCTATACCTGAACTCTGACGTGTCCGTGAGGACACAAGAAGCAGATTCAGGGACCCGCAGGAACACGCGTGCCCAAAAAACGGCACGACCATAAGCGCGAAAAACAGATCGGAACCAAACATGACATACCTACGAACGCACGCAATCACAAAGCAAAGCCACTACCGTAGCCATCTCGTGAACACCAGCACCAACCCAAGACCAACAGCAACGTCAAGACAGCGACATCGACAACATGAACGACTCCACCCAGCTGGACACGGCGTGTCAGGCGATACACGGCCCAACCCAACGCGCGACCATCGACGATCTCAAACGGGACCGACAAACCGCCATGCCAAGAAGAACAGTGGCAGACCGACAGCAAAAATCCAGAGCGCGTCCTCTTTCGCTACCGCAGATACCTCCCTGCTCCCGTCCCCCGACCAGCGACAAAAACGAGTCATGCCATCATGCGTCATACGGTAGAGCGCGTACTGCTGGACCCAACATTATCTGGCCGACGGGGGTGGGGGCGCTCCTCGCCCGAGAGGAACTCCCCAACACGTTTCGAATCACATTTGTATTATGAAGTTTAGATTGTTATGGTACAACATCAGCCGTCGACGCCAAGTCGCTAACTGAGGGCTTAATTTTCGGATTGCCCGCAACAAACACGTCATCACATCTTGGCAGTAGGAAGGGTTACACCCACGTCGTGGTGGGGATACATATACCTCGACCTACCTGGTACCTGGTATGTACTTACGAGACGCATGCGGAAGGGATACATGGCACCTACGGGTATTTTTATGAGCCTCAATATGTAAGCAACTCAAAATCTGAACCAGCAGCCAACCGACTTGAAGAAGCAACGCAAGAGTTTTCAAGTCGGTTGGCGGCCAGTTGACATTGTAAGTTGCTCGCATATGGAGGCTCATACTAATTGGGTGCCACGTGTCCCCTCCGTATGCGTCTCACGAGTACATACCAGGCTCGTAGGCGTCTAACAAGTACATGCCGGGTACCAGGTACATAGTACTACATGTGCTAACCTAACCCAACTCAAAATCTCAACCAGCAGCCAGCCGGCTTGAACAAACGCAACGCAAGAGTTTTCAAGTCGGTTGGCGGCGGGTTGAGGTTGCGAGTTGCTCACTTGTGGACGCTCATAAAAACTAGGTGCTACATGTCCCCGCTGTATGCGTCTCACAAGTACATGCCAAGTACCAGATAGGAGCTACTATTTAATACTGCTGTAGATACAACATGGGCTAGGTTAGCACATATACTATGCATGTACCTGGTACGTGGTATGTACTTCGTTATTTTTCAAGTCGGTTGGCTGCTGGTTGATGTTTGGAGTTGCTCACATATGGAGGCTCATAAAATTTAGGTGCGATATATCCCCTCCGTATGCGTCCCACAAGTACATACCAGGTACCAGAAAGGAGCTACTAGTTAAGGCCACGGGGGATCCGACAGGAATATTTTGAGTAGGAGCTCGTACGGAGGCATTTCGCGTACGTATAAAGCCACATGAAAATAGAGTATGGCATCTGCAAACAAGATCCTTATTTCGAAAGTGTAAAAAAAGTGCTGCAAGTATCTAACATACGAAGCTTTTCAGGTGTGTTTGGCCCTTTTTTGGACTCCATAACTTCCTATCCCTCACGGGAATGAAATTTTGTTTGCCTCTAGCTTTTCTCCAACGACAACAACGAAAGTTATGTCATCCGCCTGGCGAGCAGCAAGCTTTTGGTGAAAACCGTTATTTCATCGGTGATGTACCCATCGTATTAGGCTCCCGCGCGTGAATTGAAATATTTTAGCGGTTTCGGGAGCTTTTGGTGTCGCTGGCTCGCAAGTTCGAAATCACGAAAACATCTCGTGATTCGCTTCTGGCTACCTACAACTGCTGCCTGGCGCACCTGACGTCGTCATACATCTCACCAGGAGCGTCCCTCAATTTCGCGGGCTGTGGTTGCTTGTGGGTAGCTGTAGCTGCCCGCTAGTGAAGTGCACACGTTCAGTTGGGGATCATTTTTTGTCTCGTTTTGTGTACCCCAAATTTCGATCACTGCAGCGCCTCAAAGTCGAGGCGTGGACCTCAGCTGAGAACCAGAGGGAAACCGATCTGAAGAGACTCAAAGCATCTGTAGATGAAGCACTCTTGACCCTGGTAATGCCTAACCCTAAGCCACCAACCAGCCGAAGTTCTAAACGCAACGTGTTCATCTAGCCATGTGTTTTACAGTTCCGATAAAACATCTAGATATTAGAGTCACCGAAAACCGGGGACCCGGGGACGCTCGGGTCCCTCCGTGGTCTTAATACTTAAAGATACAGAAAGGGTTAGGTTGGGGTTAGATGCGTTACCTAACGGGACCATTGTAATAATACCTAGTCGGATCCAAAAATATCAGGGTAGTCCTCGGGAAAATTCCCGAGGTAATTTTCCCGTGCTGTACGTCGGTCCCGGTACTCGGCGGAATACCGTCATATTTGGGCAAACCGTGTACCGCCGAAGGCGGTACCGTCAAAAATCGAAAAACCGTCAACCGTTTAAAAAGTACCGTCATTTTGCAGCTCCGCCATAAAAGTACCGTCAAATAAGAAAAGTACCGTTTCCCGTTTAGAAAAACCGTCATATTCAGAACCGTCAAAGATTGTAGGGTGATGGTTTTCATTGAATGTTTTCATGTTTTAGGTTTTATTGTTTTATTGTTTACAGTAGTATTGTTTTATTGTCTTATTTTGGTGCTAAATGTCTAAATGTTGTTTCGCGTGAGGCTGGTGAGTTTGTCAGCTTGACGGTTCGACGATTAGTCTAGCCTCTATTCGTCCCTTCTATATAGGTATGCAGGAACATCAGCGGGGTGGTGCCGGCATGCTTGATCGCCGCCCGGCAGGTACTGTCAAGTATTTCGTCATTCGTAATTCTGTATTTCTCAGTGGCGGCGGAACCGTCATATTTCAGTACCCTCAAAAAAGTACCGTCAAATTTGGCAGTACCGGGACCGGTACCGTCGTTTTGCAGTACCGCCAAAAAAGTACCGTCAAATATCGAAAAACCGTCTACCGTCTAGAAAATACCGTCACTTTTCGATACCGCCGAAGAAGTACCGTCAAATTCGGCGATACCGTGTACCGCCAAAAGTGGTACCGTGAGAAATCGAAATACCGTCAACCGTTTGAAAAGTAACGTCATTTCGCAATACCGTCCGATCTGGTACCGTGAAAAAAAACGGTACCGAGGACTACCCTGAAAAATATGGGTACAACTCCTCTGTTCAACAGCACAGGTAGCGATACACATTTTTGGCAAAAAAATGCGCTACACGGCTATACGCTATAGAAGACGTGCCGATTAATAGCTAATGAGACTGCTGTTCATCGGGTATTGTTATCAAAAACGTGTTTTTGGGCGAGAGGAAGAGAGTAGAGGGCTCACGTGAAGGAAACTGAAAAAAATCAGGTACTCCCCATGCCCAAATGGTAGCGATGTGAGTCGGTTGACTAACAAGTCACCCAACTAGATTTTAGTTGGGCCAAATCTTTGCAGTTTTGTGCGGTAACTTGCTGAGTTCCGCCTCTTTGTATCCGACTGGCGCGTTTGTGGCTAGACGCGATTTATATTCATCAAGGCTAAGTCAGTAGACAAGTGCGCTTGATTCGCCACCCAACCAATAAATAGCCGTCAAGTCCAGCCCATTGACGGCCGTCCAAAATAGTGTTTCGAGCGAGACATAAACCTGATGCGAGTAGCAGAGGAAATCAGTTACCTCCCCTTCCCAAATCTAAAAATCCACAATCAGTTAGAAGTGAAGTATAGATATTCGGCATTACAGGGACCTAATAAACATTGGGTAGCGCCAAACCTAACCCTATCCCTAACCCTCGTATACCGCGGCATGGTGTTCGATAAAACTCACGTCAAAGTTGTCCGACGCCGCCGACCCGCAGCTCGCGTCTCCCGCCGCCTCCGCGCCAACATCCTCCTCCACCTCCATCGAATCCCTAGTCCCACCCTCGCGTTTCGCAGCCGTGGCTGCCGCTACCGCTGCTACCGCCGCCGCAGTCGATGCCGCTACCGTGGCCGCCGCTAACCTAGCCGTCGCCGTCCCGTTAGCTGCTACTTCCTTTGTCGCCGCTGCCGCTGCTGCTGCCACTGCAGCAGCATCAGCACCCTCCGCTTTGCCCAGCGATGCTGCTGTTGCCACGCCCTGTGCTGCTGCTGAACCCGATGTCAACGGCACCTCGACACCACTACCGCCGACAGCTACGTCGCATCCCCCCCCACCCGACCTACCTGCACCAGCACCCCCGTCACCCCCACCACTTTCGTCTACAACACCACCTTCCAATTTCACGCCAGCTGAACTCAGCGCACCACCTTCACCGCTAGCAGGAGCGGGGGCGATGGGCCGGAAAAGAAGGGAGGGCGTTGTAGAGGAGGAGGGGGCATGTGCCGGGGGCGGGGGTGAACAATCTGGGGGTACGGGCCGCTCTTCCAAAGGCGTTGCGCAAGAAGAGACAACAGCGGCAGCGCCGGAAGAAGTGCCAACCTCTTTAGATTCGGCCGGTGTCGGTGTCAGCGTCGACGCGACAACGCCTTCCATCGGTGATACCCCTACCCCGCCCCCTGTGTCTGCGTGTTCCATCTTGACGGAGAAGGCGGCAAGAGACGCGGTTGCCCCTGGCTCCGCTACTTCTACCGCCGCGGCCGCCCCCGCTGCCGCCGCTGCTGTCGCCGCAGCCTCCGACGCGCCCTTTGGCTTGACGGGACAAGGCGACAAGAGCTTTCCGCTTCCGTCGATAGACTTCGGTCTTTTGCGAGGTTTGGTCGAGTCCTGTTGGCATTGGATAATCAGGTGCGTCACGCAAGGATAATTAGGACAAGGAACAGGTGCGTCGACAGTCGATTAAGGCAAAGCGGAATAAAGACGAACCTCATCTACACTTTTTTTCATTTCGCGGCGGCATCTACCCCGCCAACCCCAAGCTAGCTACAGCACCGAGAGGGTTATAATTGACCGCAGCAGATTTTGTCGTGTAGCGAAGCCCAACACAAACAATCAACCACTTGGAAGAGCGTGCGCCAAACGGAGGACATAATAGGACAACACAGCGCAGCACACGGGGATAAATACATAAATATAACGAATATTCCCGTCGGCTAAAATGCCCAACTCCCTTTTCTGCAGCCAGTGCACGTACCTCGGCAGCAGTCGCCGCGGCTCCTAAAATCGTCGATTTTGTCACCACGGTGCGGAGTCGGCAGAGAGGGCAAACGAACCTCGCCTCGCCAACGTTAGCCCGAGCGTTGAAGAGAGCGCAAACCTGGTCACGCGGCAAAGCAAAAAGAAACCCGACCAAATGAAAATTACACACAAAAAAAAATGAAATAAAAATGACAACGCGCGGGAGGTGGATTTAGTTTGGTGCCATATAGCGCGGTGCGCGGGGAAGAACTAGGGTGTCGCGCTATCGCGTGCATCAGCAGCATAAGCGTGACCCTTTTACTGCCACAAAAATAATACGAGTCAATTTACAAGTGGTTTCGTCCTAAAAAAAGGGGGCCAATGTGTCAAGGGGTCGAGGAACACACAATTATTACTACTGTAGCGCAGAACGTAGACGTCTCTGAACTGAGATACATGGTACCACGGTACTGCCGTGACATTCTGCACACAGCCAAAATCCCTTCTAGTACATAGCGACACGCCGTCATTCCACATTCGTGACCGCGTGCGATGTGATGCATGCGCGTGTTCCACGCCACTTGCCAAGCAATAACCACACCAGTGAGAAAAAGGACGAAGGCCACAAAAAGCCTTCCGGGAACCAGTGCAAACGACATGTTTCACCTAGACAAGTTAAGCCAAGCCAAGCCAAGCCAAGCACGTTCGACAAGTCCCATCCAACCAAACCCAAGCCAAGCAAGCCAAGCCAACCCACGGCAAACCAAAGCCAGGCCAAGCCAGACTAAGTCACGCCAACCCAAGTCATCGCGCTGAACGTACACCAAACCAAATCAAGCCATACCATACCACGCCAAGCGCAAACAAAGGAGCCACGAAAACAAAAAAAAAACTAACCTGGTGGACCCAGCTGTTGCAGCGGTCACACTGCACCCACGGCTCGCTGATTTCCTCGTCGAACTTCCGCCGAAGAAGGTCCCGCTTTAACGGAGCCTTCACTTCCTCCACTGCTTCCGCTTCCTCCCCGCCGGCAACAGCCTTCTCTTCCGTTCCCAGCGCGCCGGCTACATCCCTCCCCCCCGGACTCCCTCTCCCAGTCTCAGAAGCAATCGCAATTGCCGCCGGTGCTACGGGCGCTGCCGCGCGTCCTGTTGTATCTGCTGCTGCCGCTCCTGCTGCTGCCGCTGCAACCGCCGCCGCCGGTGCCTCACCTGAAACGTCTCCAGTTCTCTCATTTTCCGCGCCACCGCAATCAACACCACCGCCTGCAGCAGGAGAGGGCGACGAGACTCGCGAAGGCTGAGATGCCAATGCGGTCACCGTCGCCGTCACCGTCACCCCCGCCGCCGATACAGGCGCTGGCGGGGGCGGCGGCGACAGTGACGACACTTCGGGTTTTGGTGAAGCAGACGAGGAGACAACTTCCGCCGGTACCGTCGCCGCCGCGGCAGCAGACACTCCTTGATCGATAACACCGCCACCATCACCACCTCCACCGCTACCGCCGGGCGGCGGTGGCTGTGACGACTGCGCGCGCGCGTCGCTCGCTCCGGCCGGCGCAGTACCGTCTCCTGCTCCCCCAACCACGCTCCCCGCGCCGTCAACGCTGGGGTTTCCATTAGCGCCGGCAGCAGCAACGACAGCGCCATCTGCGTCCTCTGCGCCAATTCCTTCGGGGTCACCATCCGTCGGAAGCTCCGGCGGGAGGCCGGGGTGGCAACGGCTGCACCAAAGGCGGCAGCCGTCGCGGGTGATGTGGTAAACTCCTGTCACCAAAAAAAAGTAACAAAACAGTGGTTGAGATCGCAGCACGCCGGCGGAGACATAAAACACAACAAAAACAAATCAAACCGGGTAGAGAGCGCGCCCCCCAGGGTGTGTGTGTGGGGCGGGGGGGGGGGTGAAACAAGCCCACAAGATCGGACGGCAGAAAAGCAGGGTATTGGGGCCGTCTGGGCGAGCATCCCGTGGGTGCGCTTTCCTTAGTTTAACCTTGACGCGCGTTGTCCTTAAACAGGACAAGAACAGCGAGGCCACCACTACTACCGGATAAACTGGTAAACTCTTTATGGCGTACCGTATATGATAACATGACAGCACCCACGGCACATCATACAGCACAGAGCGGTACGACCCCGTCAAGGAAACGAGATGAAGCCAAACGCAACGCATCGCGACTCAACGAAACGACAAAAACGAAGGGACACCTAACTTAAACTCAACGAAGCAAAACGTAGCAAAAAACGAAAGTCAAGAGTAAAGCCAAACGAAACAAACGTTGTGCTCACCTCCTCGAACGACCCGTTTGTTGCAATGGTGACAGATGATCACGGGCGGCTCAAGCTTCAGGCACTTGTCCCCACAGAGCACGCACGTCTGCCCCTGGCACAGCTGGCACGAGTGACTCAGAGATCTTGCCCACCCCTCATCAAGCTTGCCAATCTGCTTCGAGTACTCTTGCTGAACGCCGAGAAAAAAAATACACACACATACAAGCGAAGCAGCCCGGATTTCGCTATTTCAGCCGGCGAACGCATACCATGCCCGGGCGAGAGAACAAGAGCGCGAGCGCCCTACGATAAGCACAAAACAACCCACCGACTGAATCGATCAAACTGACAAAAAACACACATAGTGTTAGTTCTAGTGTTAGCGGTGGTCAATCAAGCGGTCAAATCGCGGTAAAAAATGTAGCATCTTGAGAAACAGCAGGCGACAAGGCGATCAATCTACTTCCACCCTGTATAATACACGGTCGGGCCCTACCCGTCAAACGAGTAGAGGACGCGTCCGGGTACATATACCCCCGGGTGCCCCGGTAGTGGAATCAGGGTCCGACCTTAACCTCTTCAGAACTGCAAAACTTACCCTACGCAGTTTCCAAGTAGTCTGTCCCAAAAGATGAAGACGCAGTTAAAAAAAAAAAGACCACAGTTTTCAATGGTGAACGGCTCACGTCAAACTCGTTAAGCAGCTGTACCGCCCACGTGTGCACGAAGTGCGACTCCGGGTTGAAGCTGATGGCGTTGTTGAACACGAGTCGTACGTCGGACGCAAACGCCTCCGGGGTGGTGTAGGTCATCGACAGCAGCCTAGACTTGATGGTGCCCTACCGGAAGACGAACAATGGGCACAACAAGAAACGACGGTGACGAAAACAATACTACAACACATAAACGAAACAAACAGACAACGGAACAAAAAACAGAGGGTGCCCTCGGCCTCTACCTTCCCCCGTGCTCTCAACACCAATTCCATCGCGACAAAGACAAACTAACAAACCAACAATTAAGTGTACCCCGGGCCCTCTACCACTCTTTTTCAAATCATCAACAGGCACATCGGGTGAGGGACAACAAACCAACAACAAAACCAACAACAAAACCAACAATAGGGTGTTTGCGAGACACCAAGTTTGTTGGGTATGAAAACATGCAATATTAGAATTGAAACCGTCGAAAGTCGCGATCCAACACCAACAACCCAAGCCACGAAAAATCACCTAAAAACTGTGTTAGAAATACAAATTTTCTATTTTCAGGAATAAATACTCTAATTTGTTCGGGGTTCGGAGTTGGTTGGCATTGGGTTGTGACGGTCGTCGGTTTCAACGCTACCATTACGATTCTTTCCAATCCAACCGAATTTAGAAATCGCAAACACACTACAATAATTAAGGGTGCCCTCGGCCCTCTCCCCCTCTACCCGCTCTCCTCACCAGGTCCATCGGGTGATCGACGCGGCGGAAGTAATCCGGAATCCCGAGCTTGATGGGGTCGACCGGGACGTTGAACAGACCTCGCTGCGGCCCTGTTCCGGCCGACATGAGCTTCGTCAAGATCGGTCGCACTTTCTGCACCAGATAGTCCAGCCGTAACGCCTGCCACGCCACAGAAAAACGAAATAACGAAAAAAAAAATACGCACGAAACGTGAACAAAAACGAAGAACAAAAAAACGCAAAATGGAACGCGATAAATGAATGCAAACAACAAAAAACAAGACGAGCCCAGCCAAGCCAAGAAAAGACAAGAAGATGTAAGACGACCCAAGTAACATCAATTCAAGCAACTTCAAGATTTCACGTTAAGACGAACCAAGGCGAGCCGAGACAGGGTAAGACAACACACCAGGGACAACACACAGCGATACGCGTCGCGTGAATGACAAGCCTTTAGCCATGTTGAAGCAAAGCAGGCAAGCGCCAAGACCAAGACCCCATAGCCCACCTGCACGTGAGACGCCAGCTCACTAGGCGCGGCCGCGGACAGGGCGGTCAGGCGCCTGGAAGCCTGGGACGTCTGCAGATGCTCCACCCCGTCTTCCGCGCCCTCCAGCTCCTCCTCGTCCATTTCTCGCCCGAAGATTCCGGTCAGGCTGGGGCAAGGCGGGCCGCAGCCGGGTGGGAGCTCCTACGAAAGTAAAACGCGTCGCGAAAAGCTCGATTGTTGATGCGTTCGTAAAAAGTAAGAAGACACCTCAGCTGGGAGATCGAGACCTTCAATTTTGCAAGTTACGTGTGATACGTCGATCACGCGTGCTACGGGGGTATGACTTCGTGAGGAGTACCTAGGTGCTTAGTTCGGCCGATTGTTGTCGGTGGGGGTTGGAGGGGGGGGGCGAGGGCGGTACCTACACGGGGAAAACTCTCCTAGGCCACCTTCCGGCGGCTGCCGCCGTAGGCTCATCATATATGGCCTTGAGCAACGAACGAATTTGGGCACCCCGTAAGGGTACCACCAGCATGGCTACTCGTACGGCCAACCGAAAAATTACGCAAACGTACAGCGGCGCAACATCGATAAACAAAGCACAACCAACAGTCACAGTGGCAGATGCAGGGCAAGCAACAGCAGCAGCAGCGGCACCCGCGCATATAGTGTTTCGAGCATTCTCCTCTTGCTTTGCTTTCTGCAAGAACGCCGGTCCGATGTACATCAATCATCCGGATTCAACCATGGGATAATACAAAAGTAGCAACATTCCAAACCAAAACCATTGACTATTTACCCCGCGTCCCTTTCCCAAACTACGAACAAAACCCGATAACCAGCACCTCCAGTCCAAACCCGTTCCATCCCCGCGGCCCCTGGCCAAACAACAATACACGATAGCCACCACCTAAACACTTCCTACTCCACACCCAACCCCGTCAGTCCCTTTAATGCACTACAAAAATACGAAGCTTCTGCTTCCGCCGCCTGATTACGATTAATCGCACAGGTACAAACCCTCGATAATCAGCACCAACCCCGCCCTCACATTCCCCCTCCAGAACATCGAGACCGAAGACCTATCTAGCCACCACCTTGCCCCCGCCCTAACCGCCGAAAGCCAAAAACCCACCTGTCGACTTGTGGGAGCCGGTGGTGGGGGGGGCGGCGGAGACGTCCGCGTGCCCGCCAGGGGGCGCGCTCTCTTAACGCCGCTCTTTCCCTTGCCCCTTTTGCTCACGCGCACGTCTGTCGCCTCCTCCTTCACCTTCACCGCCGTCGCTGCCACCGTGGCCGTCGCCCTAACCGCAAGCGACGCCTCCGCCGCCTCTGCCGCTGCTGCCGCGGCCGCCACCTCTGCCGCGTGAGCGGTAGCCGCGGTAACAGCGCTGCGCGGGATCTTGATAAGGAGGCGTTGCTTGGGCAAGAGCGAAGCCGGAGCCGCCGCCGTCGCATTTGATGCTGCGGTAGCGGCAGAGGGGACGGGGGTTGCGGAGCCGGTCGCGGTGGCGGGGGCGGCGGTTCCGGGTTCTACCTTGACCCCCAGCTCTTCCAGCTTGGGGGGCTTGCTCTGTGGCATACTCTTCGGGCGGACCTTGCGGGACTGAGCGGCCTTCTGCTGAGGACGCGTCAGTGCGGTTCGGAGGATAGAAGTGCGGCTCGTCGGTTCGGGGTGCCATTCTCCGGGCATAAGAGTTGGTTTGTTGGTTAACCCTCTACCACTAAGACAAAATTCCTCCCTTAAATTTCACGCAGTTTGTCCCCCAAAAGTGGAAGCGGTGCTCAAAGGGCAAGCAGTGATATTATTCGGTTCGTAGTGCGGCTCATCGGGCAAGAGAGCAGCCCGTCGGTTAGGAGTGTCGTTCGTCGGTTTGAAGTGGGGTTCGTCGGTTTGGAGTGTGGTTCGTCGGTTTGGAGTGTGAATCATCGAAAACGACTGCGGTTCATCGGTTAAGACTGCGTCGCCTAGGAATGCAGCTCGTCAGATAGGAGTACGGTTCGTCGGTTAGGAGCGCGGGCCGTCGGTAACGCATGCGGTTCATGATAACGAGTGCGTCGTTCAGGAGGGCGGTTCGGCGGGCATGAGTGAGGTTCAACGGCAAAGAGTGCAGTACATCGGTAACGAGTGAGGTTCGTCGGTTAGCAAAAAGGTTTATCGGTAAGGAGAGCGGTCCGTCGGCAAGGAATGTGCTTTGTCAGGAAGGTGTGCGGTTCGTCGGGAAGGTGTGCGTTTCGTGGGTAACGAGTGCGTTGGTAAGGAGGGCGACTCGTTGGATAGGGGTGCGGGTCGTCAGGGAGGAGTGCAGTGCGTCAAGTATGAATGCGGTTCGTTCGTTAGCGGTGCGGCGTAGGAGCGCGGTACGATGGGTATGAGAGCGGTTCGTCGGTTAGGAGTGTGGTTCGACGGAGAGCAGTGCGGTTCACCGGCTGTTACTAGCAACGCGATTTATCGTATAGGATTCGGTTTGTCGTGTAAGAATGCAGTTGGTCGGATATGAGAGGCTCGTAAGTTAAAAGTGTGATTCGTAGTAAAGAGTTCGGTTTGTCGGGTACGAAATCGATTTGTCGGTAAGGAGTGCAATCCGTCGGGTATGAGTCCGGTTCGCCAGTCAAAATAGTGCGGTTCGTCCGTAAGGAGTGTAGCTCGTCGGTAAGGAGTGCGGTTCATCGGTAAATAGAGTGATTTATCAGGTAGGAGTGCGATTGGTCGGTCGGAAGTCAGATTTGCCTAGGAGTGTGATTTGTCGATAAGGAGTGCGGTCCATCGGTATGGAGTCCGGTTCACCGCTCACGAGTACGATTCGTGGGTCAGGAATGCGCCCGTTAGGCGTTTGGTCTGTCGGATAAAAGTGCAGTAGTCTGGAAGAAGCGCAGCGCATCCGGCATGATTGCCGTTTGTCGGTTAGGACTGCGGTTCGTCGGGTAGGTGAGCAGTTCCCGTTTGTCGGTTAGGACTGCGGTTCGTCGGGTAGGTGAGCAGTTCGTCGTCGAGAGTGAGTGCGGTTAATTGGGAAGGAGTAAAGTTCGTCGGGGAGAAGTGTCGTTCATTAGTCAGGAATGCGGTTCATCGGCAAGGTCGTCGGCTAGGAGCGGTGAGTCGGTAGAGAGTGCGGTTCGTTCGTTAGGAGTTAGGACTGAGGTTCGTCGGTCACCAGTGGGGTCCGTCGGTAAGGGGTGCCGTTCATCGGCAAATAATATGGTTCGTTGGTGCGGAGTGCGGTTCGTCGGATCGGAGTGCGGCTCGTTGGTCAGGAGAAATCGATTCAGGAGGCGGAAACAAAAAAAACGGACTTGGAAACACGATCATTGGGAAATATAAAGGGTTTCTTCTTTAATTGGAACGGTGAGCCACAGCTTCGAGATAATTCAACATTCGTAATACGAGTAGGTGACGGTTGTTGTCGACGTACCTGCTTCGCCGAAGGGTGGGACCTTCTTTTAGGCCGAGCGAGCAGCTCCGTTTGTCGCGCTTCAACGCTGATCGCCAGCTGCTCCGCCTGCGAACGGGGGACGGGCGTTTTCATACAGCAGACCAATGTCGGAACCGTCTGGTAGAGCTTCAAAATGATAGCGAATGCGAGAGCCAGCCCAACATTATCGATAGCTTTGGGACTAACGAGGATTCTTGCCGGGATTACTGAAACAGACATTGGTAGAGAGAGCTAAGAATGAACGACAAAGGTGATAAATAGGTTTGGGACTACCGAGGACCCTTGCCGGGATTGCCGTAACAGAGAGAAGCAAAGAGCGCGCAAAGCGCAACAAACTCTAATGGGTACACCAATTGCTTTACCGGTCTGTTTTACTGCGGTTTTTTCACCACGAAAAACAACCCCATCTACAAATATCTCTATATCGAGCCACCAATGCGGCAAAGCACCAAACGGAGTAACCCACAGCGGCCCTAAACACTCCCGCGCTCAGCTTTTCAAGCAAATACTTTGAGGGACGATGGTTGATCGCCGGGATACACCCTCTCCGATTCAACTACTTCTACTGTCGTACCACGGTAACGACAAGATGGTAAAAATGTTGCACACCGAAACTCGCGCGGCCGTTCGGAGAACCTGATGCCTAACAGAGACCCAACGAGGCCGTAAACTTGCTCTTGGGGAGGGGATAGCAAGGGAGGCACCTGCAAACATCATACCGAACCACGGGCGCTACAACCCATTTGGAACTGCACCCTTGTTTGCCGCGACAAACTTGATTTTTAGCCTGAGCATGTTTCCAGTAGTTAAAAGGGCTATGGCGCTACAACCCATTTCGAACTGCACCCTCGTTTGCGGCGACAAACTTGGTTTTAGACTGTTTCCAGTAGTTCAAAGGGTTATAACGCGTCTACAACATTGCTAACACCGTCTAAAACAGACCGCTAATTTAGCGTTTCATGCACATGAAAGAGAAAAAATACAACGCGAAAAAGACCCCACCCATCTCGACGACCGCGAAAAAACGACACAACGTCGGTATACACACAAGCTACAACGACAAAGAACGCCTTCGAACAGCACAGCAAACCCTATAGGTCTGCCACAGGGGCCCTTACCGTACGGGCTGAAAAAGCGTCAAGCGCCACGCCCGCCCCTTCTGCCCTCACGCAAAAGAGAGCAACATCGCTGACATCGCTCACCTGAGCGAGGGACTGCGCCAGTCGGTCCATCGTATCCTCTTGCGACACACCCACCTCCTGCTCCCCCGTGTCCTCCTTTGAGCACTCCGTCCGGGCAGTTCCAGTTCCTTTCTCCGCCGCTCCCTTTGGGCAAGACGTAGCCCCAACATCGCCGACCATCACCCTCGCGCCGTCCGACGCCGCCGCCGCAGCCTGCTTAGCAGCCTTGACCATGGATAAGCGAGGGTCGAGGCGCTTCCGGCGCTCTTGCTGAACCAACTGCCGTTGCCGCTGCTGCTGCTGTCGCTGCTGCTGCTGCTGCTGCTGCTGTTGCTGCTGTTCCTGCTGCTGCTGCTGCCGCTGCCGCTGCTGCTGCTGCTGCTGCCGCCGCAGCTGCAGCCGCTGCTCCTCCAATTGTCGCAGTTTCTCCTGGAAAGCAACCGTCCCAAGCAGTGCTTCGTCCGCCTCGTGCGCCGTTCTTGCCGCCTCCGACGGCACACCTCCACCACCCCCGCCCCTGCCCCCTTCCATCCGCGCCTCCGGCGCCACCACAATTCCTTCCCTAACGCCCCGTCTCCCACCGCCACCACGAATATCAGCGCCTCCACTGCCACCGCCACCGGCATCAACAGCGACAGCGTCAGCCGAGGCAACGGGCTCCCCGCCAGTGAACCCGCCAGGAACAATGTCCCCAGCGTGCGCCCGAGCGCAACGGCAAGGGCAGTAATCTGGGCCGGTGGCAGTGGAGGGGACGCGGGTGAAGGAGGCGCAGCTAGGGCAGGGATCTCCTCCCGCGTCCGTTGGAGGCGTGCCTACGCCGTCGGGGAGGCGTTCTTCCGGGGGCGCCAGCTTGCTGCGCTTCAGGCCGAGGTGGGCGAGGGTTGTCGTTTTTGCCGTCGCGGTAGTCGCGGTTGTGGGGGTCGTGGTGTTGCTTGTAGTGGTAGCCGGTGCTGTCGTCTTATCGGCTTCCTGCTTAAAAATGCAGAAGGAGGAACAGGATCATTGAAAAACACATTCCATGACGGAAGCAAACGAATGGCACAGGTATGACTAAAAACTGTCGGGAACAAGCTCCCCAACGGGCGCAGGTAGAGAGGAGAAAAACATGCAAAGTACCAGGTACCAGGTACGATATTAACAATTATAGACAAAACCCAGCACATACAGGGACACAGAAGAAAAACAACAAACAAGAGAGGAGGGTGAAGACGAGACACAGAAGGCAAGGCCCGGCCCGTCTTGGACGAATCCCCACGGTGGTGTATATAGTGCGTGGATGAAGTTTCTCGTCTTCACCGGTGTACCTACGTTTTTGTGGACACACTACTCGAATTAGCGTGCGACAAATATTGCAATAGGAAAGCATGCAACATGCCCGTTGATAACCGAAGGACACGAGAATACGCATGTAGGCATAGGACGCGATTCCAGGGCTGATGCAGGATTAGAAGAGCAACAGAAAGTGTGGTCAATTTTATCGGGGCGTTCATGGTTCGACGGTCCACCGTTCGGTAAAATTATTATAATAACGTCGGCTGTGAGTTCGACGAATTTAGGGTCGATACTCATCTTTGCAAGCTGCGTACTACAACGATCGCCCGTTTTTGGTAAGTTTCATCAGTCAGGAACTATTAATAATATAAGATTACATTTTTACTTATCATGCACGACTAAGTGTTAGATTGGTAATGCACTAATCGTTTTATGGTGGCAGATTCTTACGGGTCGATTCGGTTCTGATCTCGTCATTTCAACATTCTACCGCTCGTTTCGGTTCGGGCCCCGCAAGTTCCCAAGCGGAACCGAACCGAATCGGAACCGAACCGAATCGAATCAAAGCAAACCCATGCGACGATTTTTTACTCGTAAAAGAAATTAAGCTAAAGTGTTAAGGCAACGTCGCGGTTCGGAATCGAGTTTCTTCAGGAGCTGGATTTTCTCGAGATCGGATGGGTCGGTTCGGTTCGGTTCGGTTCGGTTCGGTTCGGTTAGCAAAACCCATGCGACGATTTTTTACTCGTAAAAGAAATTAAGCTAGAGTGTTTAAGGTAACGTCGCGGTTCGGAATCGAGTTTCTTCAGGAGCTGGAGTTTTCTCCGATCGAATGGTTCGGTTCGGTTCGGTTCGGTTCATTACGGTTCGGAACCGCACACTCAGCATTCACACGAGTCGGTTCCGTTAGTTCCTCCGACAACGACATCACCACGATTGGGAGCGGTTCGGTTTCGCGGAACCCGACCGAACCGCAGCGAGGAACCGTGAACAGTCCTGACTTCAAACGTTCAGCAGCGACTCGAAGCGAGCTGCCCTACTGAAAATGTTGAACAGAAATTCCACTCGAAAACATTTTTTTTAAAGTGCATCGACCTTAGAAGCTACTATCAACGTTAATGCTGGCTTATCCTTCCTTCTTCTCAGATTTATGAAATTCTAGGGTGTATGATACATCGGAGTTGCGGGAACTATTACGGGAAATTGCTGGAAACTATTTCTTACGTGAAAAAATAACCACCCCCAGGTTCACCAAGGTATCCACGACAAACTCACCAAAACACAAAAAAACAAGAAAAAAAAAAAAATGCGCGCACGCGCGTATCTGCTTATGTTTCATGAGCACGACGGTCAACCGTCAGGTGTTCGAGGTACTACTCGTACAGCAGGCGTTAAAGGTATTATCAGGTAACTGCCAACGATTTGCCGCACAAATTGTACTTGACAGTAGTCACGCTCGAGTGTGATGCGCAAGGGCTGCTTCTGTGACCTTCACGAACGTGGGAAGCCTCTCATGCCTCCCTGTTTCCTCGGTCGTCAAAAGAGGGACTGGATTGGTACCCAGGCACTCCCAGAAGGAGGACCCTCCCTCCTTCACCCATGCTGCATGTCGCGTGCTGTGCGCTGCTCTTGTTGCCATCGCTGCTGCTGCGGCGGTGCGATATATGTGAGGAAGTAGTCGACGTGTCCGAGTGGTCAAGAGAATGGATTCGAGACTCATTGTAATCGCACGCGCAGGTTCGTGTCCTGAGGTCGACGCCACTATGAGGAAGTAGACTAAAAATGTTGCACAACAAATGCTACTCGAGATATTTCCTTCTAAACTCGTTTATTCCACATTCTCCCCCACTAAACCTGACACATTTCCTAGATTAGGTCAGGAACCCCGATGAGATACGAACCCAGTATCCAATGCGACTTTTTCGGTATTGGAGTGACTTGCGATGATCCTATACATTGCTCTCATCGTTGTTTTTAAGTGGTGGAGTTTTACAGGTTCTTGAACGTGAGAAAATCCCTTTCTTTTCTTTTCCCGGGAAAGACGGTGAGAATCGAACCAGCGACCTCACTGTTCATAATCTCACATCCTGTCTGCGACGCCATTGTGAAAATAAAAATGTTGCACAACAA
Organism: Undaria pinnatifida; assembly: GCA_012845835.1. Classification (NCBI taxonomy): domain Eukaryota; class Phaeophyceae; order Laminariales; family Alariaceae; genus Undaria; species Undaria pinnatifida. The sequence continues at coordinate 10,680,913 of JABAKD010000028.1, forward strand.
ATGCTATTGTGGAGTAGACTAAAAATGTTGCACAACAAAAGCTACTCGAGTTATTTCCTTTTAAACTCGTTTTTCCACCACACATATCCAATGGGTTTCCACTATATGCGGAGGCTTGTCTACTGGGGGTAGGGGACACGACTTTGATATCGACGGCTAAAAATCTTCTTATGCACGACGGACCTTCTCCACGGGTAATTGCAGCTCGGTAATTGTGTTGAACGCCGTATAAACCAATCATATACATCCCTGTGAAACTCGTGGAGTATCGTGAGCCCGCCCCTTTGGTGCCAGTATTACAACGTGACGTAGTGACAGTCAATAAAAGTTATTATATGAAAAAAAATCAAGGACGTCAGCCGTGAGTTCGACGAATTTCGGGTCAATACTCATCTTTGCAAGCTGCGTTGTTGGCACTTGTAATTTACTATATGGGTGAGCTTATTATTGGGAGGAGTCCATTTTTTTGTCCACTATAATGGTCAGTGTTGGTATTTTTACTTTAGGTTGGGAATTTTGAGCTAGATCTAACATCATACTGGTATGTATTATATAAATTTATGACTGTAGTTTCCACGATAATGCTCCATCACATGTATGGTAGGTGGTTTGTTTTGTTTTTTTGTTACTGTAGTTTCGCATTTGAACCCTTTTGGGTCTAACGTGATTATAGGATACGGAAAAATGGACGAGGTAAACTGACGACTGCAGCATCCTTCACACGAAGCAACCCGGGCTGCTAGAATAGCTGACGGCTGGCTTCCTAGTCGAACTCCAACGCAAGTACTTGTAAGACACGCACGCGCACAGCTTGCACTGCCGTGTGTTGAATGTTGGAACAATCTTAAAAAGGCGTCTAAACTTTGTTTGGTCGCTGTATCATATCATACATGAGGCCCACAAGGATTACCAATCGTTAATAACACATCATACGTACACGTACAGGTATCACGCAGCTTTGAGGGATGAGAATCGACCACTAACTGGTGGAATTCACAGCTGACGCTTGAATTTGAAATCAGAATCATTGTAGAAATAACGTATCACATTATTAATGCTGCACTACCAACTACAAATTACGAGAAAACAGAAAACATGTGAAAGGGAAAATACCACAGTCGAGAAACAAGGAGAAACCGCAGAAGGCGTCACGTATAATCATCGTACAAATGACGTATCACATTCATGCTGCACTACCAATGACAAATTACGAGAAAACGGCGGAAAACATGTGAAATGGAAAATACCACAGCCGAGAACCAAGGAGAATGCGTCATTTTCCATACCCTACTAAGGAGACGACGGCAACTAAAGATGCGACACAGCAGTGCGACGATACTCACGGAAAAAATATACATACCGGTAAAATACTCGAAGTGTGAGCAACTACAAGATCAAGCACGAGGAAAACGATACACCACGTACCTGGTGCCAGTTCTTATCTTTCTCTCAGAGTCACGCATTTTATACTACTCGTAGGATACAATTCTGCGTTCTTGAGGGAGTCCCCTCCGCCCTCCCCCTCCCAATTCTTTTTTTGGCGATTATTTGATCGCTTGCAGTTTATTTTTTTGCTTCAACCCGCGCAAGCTTTCGCAATCGGCAACCTTCTGGACAAAAGAGGTCAGTGCTCACAGGTGTTTGCCTTTGTCCCCCCCCTGTACATTATATTTACATGCCTTTGGTATTTTTTGCGCATTCCTCGTGGCAGAAGGAAGCACACTGACAATTTTTCGCTTATGTTCGTCGAATTTTTCAAACTCACGCTGTCGCGCTCCCGGATATGATGACCCGCGGCAACACACCAAAATGTGATGTAACTCATACTGCTGTAGATAACGAGACCTCATGTAACGGAACGACAATTAATATATCTTGCTTTTACTACCATGGGTCTGTTGTCAGCAGTCCCGCGCTACGAGTACGGCACTATTACTAGTATATACCAGGTACGCGAAATTATAAACATCAAACAACTGCAGTGTCTTTTTTGTGCTACCGGTGTTTGTTTTTCGTGATAACGATTGTTATGTTGAAGGACCGCAACAATATTCGAGTGTTTGCGAAAAGCATTCTTCGGAAAAATACTTTCCTTCCGCTCATAACTCCCTTCCCGTCTTGATTTTCGTGTCCTTGTGTTGCAAGTTAACAACTGATTTGGAAGTACACAAAATCATGCAGGCAACGCTTCCAAATTTGAGGGGGAAAGTGGGGATGTGCGGCACCAACGCGAAAGAAAAAAAAACAGAACGCAAAAATGTTGTATTCAATCTTTCGTACATGCCAGGTATCATTCAAGTATCATACCAGATACCGGTACATCAGATTTGAAAAAAGTATTCGAACAACGTCAACTACTATGAGTTCGCCAAATTTCGATACTCATCTTTGCAAGCTGCGTAATACACCGGTCGCCCGTTTTAGTAAGTTTTCATGAGTCACAACGTCACTACCTAATTAATAGTGATCAGATTTGTACGTACTACAAGTACATAGATTGTTCAATAGAAAAACACGCACTCTCGGCTCAGCTTAGCTTTAGCTCGGGGCAGCGCAGCAGCGCAGCGCCGTCCGGTGCCGTGCCCTGCGGTGACCCACGCGCTGCGCTTTATTTCGTACCAGGTACATTTTTTTTTCTCTTCTTTTTTTTTCACACACATCTACTTTCCAGCTTATGGACAAGCCGTGGTCACTGGTGCCGTCCCTTCTCCCCTCGGTTCTTGCCTTCAATTTTTATCGCGCATAGGGTTCAGCAATCCCACTGCTCGTCGATTTTTCATCGAGCGCTAACTCACGCTGTCGCGCTTTCCGCAAGTCAAATTGTGCACACAAAAAGTTCCCACGAATTTACACGAGTATGGACTCGGGGGGATTCGAATTCACGAAACTGACTTATACCAGGCTCGAGGATAACCTGATACGCCACCGGCGCGACCGGACCATATATCAAGTACCAAGCACCGGTATGTACGTGTGTATTCGTCTTGCTTTCTTGATTAATTGTCCTCTTTCTCGGTCCTCTTCGATTATTTTAGATTTTCGCACGTTACACCCGTACTGCCAATCAGAACGTGACATCGCCAGCAAGCACACAGCACAGCCCAAAGCAACCAGTCCCGCGCAAATAGCTCTTGGCCAAATCGCTAGAAGCACCATATCATCGGCCTCTTAATATCTGCCCCTTTCACATTTTGTTGTACTCTTCCTTGCGCGAGGGTTGGGCGGCGTCAGCCGCCCGCGGAGCGGAGCCCTTGTGGGGACATATATCTGGTAGGTGCCGGGTACCAAGTACCTGGTATAACATATGATGACGCCCGGTCGCCCCGGTGGCGTATCAGGTTATCCTCGAGCCTGGTATAGGTCAGTTTCGTGAGTTCGAGCCCCGCCGAGTGCATACTCGTATAAATTCGTTGGGACTTTTTCTTGTGCACAAATTGACTTGCGGAACGCGCGAGCGTAAGTTAGCAACACTCGATGAAAAATCGACGAGCAGTGGGATTGCTGATCCCTATGCGCGATAAAAATTGAAGACAAGAACCGGGGGGGAGAAGGGACGACACCTGTGACCACGGCTTGTCCAGAAGCTGGAAAGTAAAAGTGTGAGAGAAGAAAAAAAAAAAAAAATGATGGAGTTTTCGTTGAGGGCGATCCGAAAACACACCCTCAGTTAGTTGACTGCCTCGACGCTGACGTGACGCTGTCCAAGTACCTTTTCCATAATATGTACGAATAGGATGAAAAATCAGTACGGACACCGGGTGTGCCGAGTGCCGATGTGCCGAAGTCGACGGGCACAAGTAACGGCTTCATGAATACCAGGTAAGTCTCTAGCGTCACATGATATCCTACACCCACCACCCACCACCCATCTCATCCATCTGTATAGAATTGAAAATCTACGCTCCACCCGCGCACTCCATCGCGCATACCAGGTATGTTTTTTTTTAACAACAAGTTCGCCACAACCACGTACAAGCAGCAGCAGTACCTCCGGCGGGTAGCGACTTGAAGGGACCGACCCCCAAAACCCTCAACCCGAAGGTTTCAAACGAATAGGTCTCCCGTCTCCCGCCTTGCGCTCCTACGGTTACTTGAGATTTTACTGAAGAAATGAAAAACGTCAACTGCGAGTCCAACCGATTGAATGGTTGAAACTCGACTTCGGAAGCTGTGTGGTACATCTACAATCTACATTTCATTCAACATACTTCTTGAAAATATTATTGGCGGTTACATCGACACGTGGACCGGCGCACCGGCGCGCGCATCGCCGCCTTCGTGTCCAGGTGCCAATCGATCGATCGAAATTTAAAGAAAGGCGAAAAAAAATGCCTGGTACTATAGCAGTGATTATATTGAAAAAATTGAAAAATGTAAGCTGTGAATTTATAACAAATTGTCAATTGAAAAACGTCAGCTGTGAGTACCACCGATTGAATGGTTGAAACTCAACTTTGTAAGCTGAAAAAAAAAAATATGCCTGGTGCTTTAGCTTTGAGATTGACCAAAAGGATTTGGATCAAATCTCGATTTTGCAAGCTGCGTGTGATACTTCGAATCGATCGACCGAAACATTTGTAGTACCCGGTACTATTAATATTAAGCCCTTTACAACTGGAAACCCGTTTTTGGGGACAAAATTACCTGGACTTAGTATAGGGAGGGGTTCGGGGGGTCTAAAGGGGTTAACATGTTAATTTAAAAGTACACAATCCTACGTATCCAAAACCAAATGTTTCCTGTACGAGTACCATGTACGGGTAGGATGTACCTGGCACCCGCATGATAGGGAATGTGCCCGGTACTCGCTCGCCAGCGTCGCCGTATGTATCATTTTCGTGGGATTTTGAGAGATGAACGACAGGAACAACGAAAGCACGCCGGAATAATTCCGTCCTCCTATGCTATCAAATACGCCCTCCCGCCATATCACATGGGGCACGGGCAATAATAACAAAAAAGAAGAAAGACGCACGACGTTCATCACGGCACGGACGAAAGGACGAAAAAGAAAAGCTTGCGCACAACCGCTCGGACATCGTATGATATATTCAAATCATAACGCTCCGAAAGCAAGGGTAGCAAAAAATCTGGAACCACGGTACACAACAGCAGCGGTATGCTTATTATTAGACTTGTTTATATTATGTCCCATAATGCGATAGCATTTTTCGCGGAGATCAGTGAGATCCAAGAACGGTGGGCAAACAACTTAGACATAACACTTTTTTCGAGGCACGAAACACGCACCCCGGGGAACAGGGCAAAACGACAAAACGCGCGAATACATGGTTCAAAATCGAAAGGCAATCTCGATCTGTTGTGCTCCGTCCCCAGTCTCAATCCAAGATCAAAACGCGGAGAGGTACATGTACCAGCTGCATAATATATCTGGTACGAGCTATACGAGTAGAGCATTACGAGCACATCCATGCGTCTCGTTAATATCCCCAGCGCAAAGGAGGGAGATCCTCGACCACGATCCACCTCGCAACAAGCAAGCACGCTTGCCGCATGCAGCATCAGCGGCGGCAGCAGCAGCAAACAGCAGTACGATCGTAGCGGATGCCCAACAAAAAACGCAAAAAACGAACATACCAGGTACCTACCAACCTGGCAGAAAAGTACCAACCCGCCTGAGCCAGAAGTAATAGTATTTTAGTATAGGATTACAAGAACCTAGAAAAAACGTCGAAAAAAAGCAGTCACCTGATATTCGCCGCTTCCACCGTCCGCGCCGCTGGTATTGCCTCGCCCATGCACTACGGCAAGAGCAACAGCAGCCAGGGGCCGATGCTTGTTGTTGCTGTGAGGCGCCCCACCCCCTGCCCCCCCTGCTTCGACACCGGGTACACAGCTCCGAACCGTCGCTCCCACGCCCTCCGCCCCTCGTCTAGGCTCCTCCCCGAGAACGGATCCTCCTGATGCTTGCACAACCGCCCGATTCACCCCGGAATCCCGATCCGCTGAATTGGACGACCTCCCAACACCGTACCCTCCTCCTGCTGCTCCGCCTCGCAGATCCTCTGCTCCTCCTGCCCCTCGAGTCCCCTCCCCGACGTCGATCTTCATTCCCAGACTTCCCTACCTACCAAGGCACTCGAAGCCAGCAATCCGGCCCGCGAGTCCGCTGTCACGAGAGAGAGGGAGGGGACGCCGGGGAGGTAGGGATCATCGATTCCGCGGGTCTACTTTTTGTTCGATATTTTATATTTGGATTTGTTCGAGGAAAATTTGCACGAAGCTGTACCCGCGTCTACGAACCAGCGAACTTCGAATAGTACCGTACCTATAGTGCGAGCCAGGTCTAAATGTGGTATCATTAGATTTTTCTACTCGTGTTTTATGTACTCGGATCATCACATCAAACAATTTTTCGGGCGTTTATTTTTACCAGGTTCTTTCCTCGCCGTAGCGTGCCCTACACGTAGCGAGCATACGTCTAGAAAACACTGATGTTGCTTGTGTGGACAGCGCGCCGTCCGCTCCCTCTCTCTTATTGCTGTCGAGAAGCTGCCGAAGTTTACGTCAGCGTCGCTTCCCATACCAAGCAGAGGGAGCGGCCTCCGTGAAACATGCCAAGAAAATCAAAATCTCGCCATGTGGAGCCCGCGCGCGCGAAAAGCTCGCGCGTCTAAAAAGCGGGTGGATGCGAGGTGGTGGCACGGAACCCGAAAATTAGGCTAACCTCTCTCTCACCTCACTCAGCCCCCTAAGAAGAGGACGCCGGAGCCTGTGTCCATGTCAGTATGACCGAGCACAGGCCTCGATGACGCTCGTGGGTAAAGCGCTCGCGCGGCGTTGTCTTGGGCCACGTGTCCGAAATCCGCAGATGAACCCCGAATTAAAAAAAATCGCTCTATGGACCTTTTCACCTCGAACCAAGCGCGGGAATCACACAGATACTGGGTATCTCGGCCTCACGCACGATCCTGTCCTGTCCTCGTGGCACCTTGCCTCGTTGTGTCTGACGCGCCGAGAGCACCCCTCCACCGAATTATGTCAAAACAAATTGTGGAACCATACCTTTCTTCGATGAAGTGCAAACTGGATTCTTTTGAGTTCTCGGCCCGGCCAATCAGATTCGCCCACTTCACAGTTTCATCCAGGGAGCTCTACGTTTGCCACAAGCAGTCGTGGATCCTCATAATTAGTGCGGTGCCCAATACCTGCACTAAAATGGGAACACGAACTTGATACTTCGTAGTACGATATCGTAACAAGTGATTTTCGCCGCACTAAACTGGGGCCCCACACTGATGGGTACCGCACTAATGCGGGAACACGACTGTGTAAGGAATCTCGTATGTCTCGGGGAACTTTTGCTGTGACCTTCAACAACTCTTTAGCGAGTGCCGTTGGCGCCGCTACCACCACCTCCTGCTCTCGCATTGGATGCGCTGCTGCTGCGGAGAGATGAAGGACCGTGTGATGGGGCCACGTTGTCAGCTGGATCCTCCTCCTGTTCCTGCAGCTGGTGGAAAAGAGTTGCCATTTTCGAAAGTTTTTGTGATGTTTTCTTCTTCTCCTCTTCGTACGCCACGAGCAGAGCGCGCAGCGTTTGCTCCAGCTGTTGAAGTGTTGTGTTTGTCCGCGCAAGCAAAAAGAGAGCAGAGCAGCAAAAACAGCAGCACAGAAAGGGCATACACACAAAGATACAGGGAAACATTGAAACAATCTGCGTTGTCTGCTCTGTGCGCGGTCCTTGCGCCCTGCACCTGTAGTCCTCCGCTTGTTCTCGCTGCCTAGTGACCTATTGTGCTGAAAATATATGAAAGTTGCAGTTCTCTCATGTCATGCGCTGTAATGTTTTCGCTTTTTCATCCGTGAATGCAAGCATGCGATATCTACTGGTACCGCTGTGCGAAGCTCTACCGTGTCACAGCTGTAATGTGCCTGGACAAAGCTACTCCAACTCTCTTCTCCAATAGGGGTGAAAGGACCAGCTCAACCCCGCGCTAATCCAGCAGTCGAACCATCATCCGTGTGCAGCGGCTGCTGTACTGTGTCCCTTTGCGGCGGCCTGCTGCTACCTGGAACCTGGTAAAAAACCTTCTCTTCGTGTTTGCCAACCAACGAGTCCCCGTCAATGCTACCAACAGCAACAGCCACACGTTCCTCCAGCACATAGATATCCCAGCTTGTCTCAGCCTCAAGTTAAGTTACGGCGTGTGTCGAGCTTGTACCTGTACAGCAAGCAGCCTGTATCGTTCATGGTGCAGCCGACAGCCGACGAGGTAGCTGCAGAGACAAAACAAAAGCGCCGCGACGTTTCATAAATTTCAATTTCAAAATTTCAAATCTCATTAGTCCAGGTATAGCAGGGACATGGTATGATGTTGGCGTCCCGCTTGGGCGCAACCGCAGCCCTGTTTCTCCGTTGAGGTCATCACCGTAAACAATCATCAGCATCACCCATGCCGTGCTTGGTTACAGCGGTAGCAGTAGCAGCACAACAGAAGTAGCAGTTACAGCAGCGGTGGTAGCAGCGCATCAGTATGCCTAAGTAGCAGTTCAACAGAGGTGGTGGTAGCAGCAGCAGCTGCTGCTGCAGCAGCGCAACACAGCAGTGGCGCACGGCAGCAGCAGCAGCAGCAGCAGCAGTAGCAGCAGTAAGTAGTACCAGGTAGCAGCTATCTGCTGCAACAGCTCAACTGCTTGCGGTGTAGTAGCAGCGTATGACACGAGTTCGTAGCATTGATTCCTTGCCCTGTTCCATTAACGCCAAGACCAAGACTAGAGTCGGTCCTCGATACGTATAATATGCATGAGTATCGACAACAAAATTGTTAAACCCAGCTGACGTGTTTAGACCTAAATTTTTCGAAATAAACATACTTCACATGTTTTAGTTGCATTCTCATGTTCTTGCTTGCGCGAGCGTAGCGGGCGGCGTCAGCCGCCCGCGGATAGGAGCCCTTGTATGCTCGCACAAAAGCTTCGAAAAGTGCACGAAAAAAGCGCAGTGGAAAGATGGCAAGAGGCATGTTAAGCAAGGGAAACGCGGGCGATCAAGAGTGGCGTACAAAAGGGCCGATCGACGCCCTTGAAATATTCGTATGAAGTAGGGCGGAGTCACATGATTTCAAAAATAGGGCCGATCCGTTGTATACATACCAGGTAGACTCTATAGTCTATACAAGGGGCTACGCCGGCGGCCTGGACGGCCGCCGGTCGCAGCGCAGGATAGTAAATATTAAGAGGGTAAGAAGTAATGCCAAGAGTTAGACGAAGTTTGTTAATTCATGTACTACGTATGGTGCGTATCATAAACAAAGCAATAAATAGCTGAGGCGTGCCCCCGCAACGACGGCAGCGGTCGGCGCCGACAAAATGCCCGCCCGGCGCCGGTCGTCAAACGTACGGAACTGAAAATCTAAGGCACGCATGACAATGAGGTGATGAGCGTTTGAGGAAAGGCATCACCGAGAAGGAAGCGATTGGCAAATAATGGAACCCAGTGAAGGGAGAAGAATATGGGAATAAATATTTATTGCATTAACGTGAAGGAGAGCCCCCTTGAAACCGCACGAAGAGAGAAATGCGGAAGGCATCGCTAAGAAGGAATGACGCAAGCAGAATGCTCTAGCAAAAAAAAATCATGCAAGGGGGGGGCACAACTTGAAGGATGAAACTGAAACCACGGCAAGCTGGCAAAACTGAACAACGGAATGGAAAGCATTACCGGGAACGCAAAGCTTGCGCGACAGCATGAAGAAAAGCTGTGTGTTTTGAAACACCTGAGACAACAACGTTCAACCCACACTAATGACAACTGTCTAGAAACTAAAATCTTCAAGCCACACTAACGACAACTGGCAAAACTTAGATGAACGTATACCTTCAGTTATAGTTGACTACACGACTGCAGCTGTGCTTTACATAAAAATTGCCATAATATACTGAAGCGGCGTCTTGGCGCGGATCGGGGTCTTGGCGCAGGGTTGCGGGAAAAAAGCAGGAACCGAGTGTACTCAAAATCAAGACCGCGTAAAACGCTCACGATAACTACACGATTCCAACTAACTTCTGCTTAAAATAAGATGAAAGGGAAATACTTAGAGCTGTGCGAGTCGGCACAATGTAAGTCACCAACCACTTGTTATTAGTCGGACTATTAATACTAGTACTATTAATAGGTACCAGGATATGTCGTTTCCGTAGGTGCCGACGATCCGACTTAATGGTTTTCCATACTCGTCGGAAGTGTTGTTTGATGCGGAGTGCACTTTTTTTTTTTTTTTTGGGGGGGGGGCTCTCCGCCGGGGGCCGTGATACACATAGTTGGTTTTTTTCAACCATTTCACCCCAGTGACGTCACTATGACATCATCAGGGGGCATTTCGACCGGTATTTTGTACCATGGGTTAGGGTTAGGGTTTAGAGTTAGTTCCATGGTTTTCACAATCCCAACAAATGGAAGTCACCCGCCGGGGGGGGCTAATTTAGTGCGCTTCGCTCTCCTGACCCAAGTCGGAAGGGTTGCTGAACATCAGCTGCTTTCGCCAGCCGACTTGCCGACTAACTCAATTAGTTGGCTAATGGCACATAACGACTACTTTTTGGCAGGTTTTGAGTCGTGAAATCCTGCCAACTCGGCTCTAAAAATATTATAAAAAATGAAAATGCACTCCAGCTGTGAGATCGAATATTTTGCCGAAACTCATCTTTGCAAGCTGTGTGTGCTACTCCGATCGCGCGTATTACGGGTTGTGTGTCCTCATTAAGGATATAGGTCGGCGACTCCCCTTGGAACTACAGTGCAGCTACCAGGGTCAACAGGGTGACATTAAGGATATAGGTCGGCGACTCCCCTTGGAACTACAGTGTAGCTACCAGGGTCAACAGGGTGATGTTAGTCAGTCTGTGCGCGGAAACTATAAAACCCGTTTCTGAGGGAGACAAAATCTGACAGCTGTGGAAAGAAATGCATCCGTTTATCAAGTGAATATTGTAAGTCGAATAACCGGTGAGGGGAGGAGTTTTGAAGGATGTGGGGGCCTGGATTTGATCAAAAGGGAGCAGGGGTGGGGGGGGGCGGGAGGGGGGAGGGGGGGGACGGGCGGGGCAGCTCAATTTGTGCGTGGAAACTATAAATCCTTTGGAAAAAAATGCACCAGTTTATCATGGTGGGGGGGGGGCGGGGCGGGCAAGAAATATTATAAAAATTAAAATACACTCCAGCTGTGAGATCGAAGATTTCGTCGAAACTCATCTCTGCAAGCTGTGTGTGATACTCCGATCGCGCGCATTACGAGTTGTGTGTCCTCATTAAGGATATAGGTCGGCGACTCCCCTTACAACTACAGTGTAGCTATCAGGGTCAACAGGATGATTTTAGTCAGTCTGTGCGCGGAAACTATAAAACCCGTTTCTGAGGGGGACAAAATCTGACAGCTGTGAAGGGAAAGGGGGGCCTGGTTTTGATCAAAAGCGAGCGGGTTTGGAGGGGGGCGGGGGGGGGGGGGGGGGGGGGGGCAGCTCAATATGTGCCTGGAAACTATACATTATTTTGAGGGGATAAATGTGACATTTTTGGAAATACTACATCAGTTTATCATGTATATCCTGGGGTAATTCGTACAATCAGTGAGTAAAGAGAGGGTGGAGTGTTCGAGGGGGTGGGGTTGGGATGGATTGGGGGGGGGAGGGTGGGGGGGGGGGGCGGGGGGGGGGAACGGCTTTAGGTGAGGGGTTTGTTATATATTGTACTACCTGGCCAAGGCCAAGGAACGCTGGAATGAAAAGTGGTGCATTGCCAGTCGGCCACTACGTATGTACGTACGTACGTACGTCGTTTTTCCTTCGTGGCACCTCACCAGATCCCTTTCTACTCCAAGACTACTATTAATAGCAGCCATGACTCGCTGCACACCACAGCAGTGTTCTAGCGTCACTCTACAACCACAGCTACCGGTCCACATCAGATACTCTATTGAAAAATCCGAAGAATAATATTCACAGCTCGACCCCTTCCGCGTTCCTCTCCATTAACGCCCCCATCCCCCGCGTTTTTGTGTGTGTGCAAGTTGGTGTGCGTAAGCGTTGTGCTGTGAAGCGCACGTGGGTACGTACACCCACTGCGATTTATTCAGGATCGCACACATCGGAGTCTTGGCACAGAGGTGTGCCTTCAAAGCACGCCATACCTACATATCGCCGCTTTGGTTTTTGTTCAGAATCGCACGGATCGGAGTCATCGCATCAGGGTGTGGGGTATGCGTTAAATTCAGGACCAGATTATTTAATTCGATTTCCGTGTATTAACAACCATATCGTAGGTTTATTTCACGATCACCATGTCATAAATGAAAAATAGATGTACATACCGCGCAGCTTGAAAAGTTGAGGTTCAACCATTCAATTGGTCGTACTCACAGCTAACGTTTTTCAATTTTATCAAATTCGATTTCCGCACAGCGATCGGCGTCTTGGCACACATTTTGGCACCCCCGGATTTTCGTGCTTAAACGCTGTAAAGCTATGTATAAAGTATTTACCGTATTTTCGAAACCCCTCACATACCAAATAAATTACTATACCTATTAATACAAACAATACCACTGAAGGAGGTTCGCGTTTTCGTAACGCTTCGTAAGTACTTGGGCCACCCGGGGATTATTAGTTTTGTCCCCGCCTCGAAAATTTGCGTTCTTGTCATGGAACGAGGGGGAATTGTGGCCAAAACATTGAAAAGGCTGAAAAAGGCTGTTTCCCGGAGACGCATTGGTTCGGGCCGAGGAAACACGCATCCCTGCTAGGTAGATTAAGGCAAAAATTGCTGGGGGGCGAAAAGTTGTCTCCTGGCATATCTGCTTTGGGACTGCGAGTGGTGGAAAGTGTTTGATATATACCGCGTGGCGAAAGCCAAAAGGCAAAAGCAACGCGTTTTCACGAATGTGGGCATATACAAACGTGCCCTCTTGTGAACCTACACCAGCACCTGGTACAAAACAAAACATCTTGCAAGAAACAGGGTGAAAATAAAGAAAGGCCGGAAAATATTTGCCGGGTTACACGCTTCCTATTCGGGACGTAGTTGGCGGAACTCCTTCCCAACTCAAGAGCGATTGTAGTCTAATTCCAAGTGTTTTGTCCCCATATCGGGAGCGCAGTGCCAACAGGCTTAAAATCCCGGGAGTGTCGCAAATTAAAAAGGGGGGACACAGGCGCTCCTATAATATGAGGTATGATACGTACACCAGACATATCGTAAAAACTCTTGAACACGAAAGAAAAAAGCCACCGCGCATGTAGTAGGCGGGAAAAGTAACACCGACTACGTAGCCCCAAACCCAAACGAGTTTATCGTGTACCAGGTAGTCGATAAGAAATCCGGGAACCTTTTTACTGAATTTGGCGTAGAACGAACCCTGTCCCACATAAGAAACTCATGCTGGGTCAGTAGTCAGTACAACAACGTTTCAGTTTCTTATGGGGCGTCCTATAGTATGCGAACCATGTATCTGGACGTTTGTGAAACAAATTACATGGAAATTAGACTACTCGCTGTAAATGTTTACTGCAGTGCAGTAACAATAATATTGTAGCAAGAGACCGCTTGCCATATATCACATCAATCTCTCGTGTGTATCATACGTGATCTAATGATCCGATAGCTGACAGGCCGCGGATTGAGCGACATAATATGGTCACATATGGTCACGACACAAATCATGGATCACAGAGCGAGCTTCCTAAAAACTAAATGCAACTCAAAGAAAGTGTCGAGGAATAAAATAGCCGTGGAAGCCTGCAGACGGCAGTGTGGCACGTAGCGTGTTACGCATAAATAGCCATAGCTAGTCACACAACACAACAGACTGTATCGTGCTGGATTTTTACCAGCCGATTTATACATGGAGTTCACTGAGCTCTTTACGAATGCATGTATGAATGAACGAACGAACGAACGAACGAACGAACGAACGAACGAACGAACGAACGAACGAATGAATGAATGAATGAATGAATGACTGAACGAATGAATGAATGCACAGTATGAGCTGGGGTGTTCTACGCACGAGTAAGATATAGATACGACGTGACATGAGGTCAGGTCAACACGCGACGCCAACGAATACTCGTAGCTATATTCCATAATCTTGGCCGTTTACCCTTTGGGATCCAAAAGAGACAGATGTCGACCTCACACGCCACATCGAGCCAGCGCGCACTCTCGGCCGACGCCATTACATTGCTTCCAAGGATCTTCATATGTATGATACGACACAAGAAAAGGAACTCCAGTTGCCGAACTCGCCCTATGTTAGGTCCGTACTAATCTATGACACTACTATACCAAAAAACGACGTAGTATTACACCAGTACCAGCTGATATCTACCTGGTACCGTTAGCACCGGGGTGCGGAGGGGTATACCCTGAAAACCTGCACCTTGCGGGTTATTTTTGGGTTTAATTTCAGGCAGAGCACACATGTTATGACGACGCTGTAGGCAGCAGCGGTGGATTCGTAGGCGGGTGGGGGGGGCCTTGCCAACTAGGCATCATGACAGCGGGCAATCGACGAAGAGCGTATCGTTGGTTTTGTTACCGGGGTACATAGTACACAGAACCAAGCATAGTTCGTAAAAAAAGGGTAATATCTAGGTTTTTGTGTTTATCGTAGGTTATGACTACTGTAGTAGTACGCATCGTAGTGCGGCGATATACCGCAACGCGGAAGATGACGGTACGGCAGCAGCGTGATGGAGGGTCAATAACGACTCCTACAGGTAATCTAGCGGCTTTTACCTCCTTTGACCGACGCTCTCCTACCCGCAGGCTTGAGCGGAGCTTGTCCGCCGCTGCGGCTTGCTCGCGCGCAGTATCCTGTGCCGGAGACAAATCAAAACGGGCAAACCACGCGTCACGAAGACGTACGTAAGGAAGTGCAACACATATAATGCCAAGGTACAGGTTACCCCATTTGCCACTGCAAAAGTTATTACACTCTAATTCCAAGTAGTTTTCCGCCCAAACATGGAAAAAGTTCTAACGGGTTTAACGGTTTTTAACGGAGCGCTCTTAGTCCACAACTTTTACCAGCTTCAGATGGAGCTTGCGGTGTGCGGTGCTTCAAGGAAGTTTTTCAACTACATGCTCCACAACAAACATCTTCTCTCCCCCTTGGCACGTACACATTTTCGTTCACGACCAAATACCCTACCCCAACATCTCCCCTCCCCCTCGAATGAAAAAGAAAAACGCAGAAACCTGCTTCCGAAACACATCCGGTACAAGATGCCATGCCATTGAAGGGATTAAATACGCTCTGCACTGCTTCGCGCAAACAAGAAAAATCATGGCAAACTTCCACATGAAAAACGAACGCAAAAAACGTGACGAATACAGATTTTACGTGATGCGTACTGGTATGATAGTAAGAAAACAGGATTGCCGGCCGAAGTTCAGTTTCGTACTACGTAGGGAAATTGTGGAGCGGCTTCGGAATTTCGAAGGTATCTTGTACAAATGATCAGCCTGCCTTTCTTGGTGCTCGTTTTCTTAGCATAGCAATTGCCCTGTACCGTTCAGTTGCACTCTAACCCACTTTCCACAACACATATGAATATCTTGCGGACCCCAATGTGTGTTGATGCTGCGAAAAAAAATCAAAACAATATTGTGTGGTCTCCTGCCCGCGGGAACGCTCCTCCGCCAAATAAGGTGGAACAAACACTTAGTCATGCATGATAAGTATTGAAATACAATGTCTTATTATATTAGGTTTTGACTCGCGAAAAAACGAGCGAACGGTGCAGTTCGCAGCTTGCAAAGATGAGTATCGACCCTAAACTCGTCGAACTCACAGCTGACGTTGTTAGAATAATTTTAGTAAATAAAACTACCAATCTACCCCTAAAGATCCGTCCGATCACGCCGTAAAATCTACCTTTGGTACGGTACTGCCTGTATGTAACCTACAACCAACGCTGACCCTTGTTTTCATTTCTTCGATTATGTTCAAGTATTTTTTTCCATAATTGGGCAAAACGTTCAGAGAAATAGCGTGCGAATCGTGAACAGACGTCCAAAGTGCATCCGAAGCGCGACAAACCAACCTGGCCGCAACGTTCGTATCACGCCACCGCTACCGCCTCCACTACCACCACCAATGCCTACAACAACACCAACACCATCACTATCACCGCCACCATCACCACCACCAACCGCCACCGCCACCAGCACCACCACCACAACAACAACAGTAACAATAACGACAACCATGAAATCATACCAATACCTGGTAGCAAATCGACCTTATCCGCGGCCGAAACAAGGCCCGCATTCGATGTTGCAGTACGACCTGGTGTACATTTCATGGTGCATGATGGTGGACTGGTACATTTTAGGCCCGCTAAAAAAAAACATACTTCGCACCAGTATAACCTGAGCAAGGCGTGAGACAACCTTGTTGTAACACCAGCCTTGGGCACATGCTACCATGTCGGATTTTTAGTGTGTTGCTCGCCGCTTGGCCCGACGCGTAAATCCAAATTTTTCAGGGTCTGCCGAAAAGTAAGCCTTAAGTTAGAGATACATACTGGTTATACATAACAGATACTTAATAACAGTACGATAGGTTATTTCTTATTAGTGGGCCTATAGTGTACCATGGTGCAGCCCCGCAGTTCCAATCCGTGAATCGGAACTTAAACGGGGGATATTTTCCTCAAATCAGTCAGAATCAGAGCAAAAGTCACCGCTGCATGCATGCCAGCAAGCAGTAAATAGCATTGCCATTACTCTTGACTAATGGCATTGCCATTTTACTTGACGCATCCCAGTGTATGATACAAGAAAAAATGCGGCTTGCCGTTGCTCTCATCTCAAACGGGCCACCCCTTGTTCGCCGGAAACAGGCAACAAACAAATTGATGAGGCATCCCACGGCAGGGATTGCAGTTTTTGGGTTAACTATTGTAATGTTTCTGACCGATCTGACCGATCTGACCGATCTGACGACCGATCTGACCGATCTGACCGATCTGACTACCGATCTGACTGATCTGACCACCGAATTGACCACCGAACTGACCACCGATCTGACCGATCTGACCGATCTGATCGATCTGATCGATCTGATTGGTTGACCTCCTCAACCGTGGGACGATCGATGCCGTTTCGGGTGGCTATCTCCACCGCACCTGATCCTCAGGGGTCAGGTCGGGTCGACACACTCACGCATCCGTATACAACTATAGCTTGCGCTGCTGAAGTAGTGGCGGGGACCGCCGGTAGGGACAGCTCGCACTGTCGCTACCACGGGAACCGAAGGACACGCTAGCAAACCAGCTGGATTGCGAATGTAATGGAGTTGAATAGACACGCGACGTGCATGAAAATACGTGAAAAGTGAAAAGTGTGACCCTCACCAGTGTGACCCTCACCATTAGTTGTAGTATATATACCTGGTACATGTTTTCATATAACATATAGTACGAAGGGTGTGGTGCGTTGATGCGTGCTTCGTTAGGGGGACAGTGAGCACCCCGATTCAGCGCCTTTACGACTGGAATCCCATTTTTTGGGGACAAAACTACTTGGAAATAGTACGAGGAGCGGCCAAGATAAGAGCATTTGAGACTCGGCTCCTTTGGGACTTGATTATATCTTGACTAAAGTATAGCGACAAAAAAAAGACGATTGCGAGATTTTCAAGCGTCTGCCGGTAGCGTGAGCGCGCAGTGGCACGAGTAGGACCATGCTGCGCCCGTCCCTTACGAGTCTTTGCATTGACTGTTGCAGCTCGGGCTCCAATTTGGTCATCGCTGACCAGCATCGACCGATGCCGAAATCGTCATGTTTCCCTCTGAAATATCAAAGGGAGTTAAGCCTTTTAGCAACGCAGTCCCGACACGGATACAAAACACTTGGAGTTAGGACAAGAAATTTCAGCAGTTGGAAATGGGTGAGGAGCGGTCGAGTCGGCACGCCCCGCCGTACTAAACGCCACATATTTCCCACTGCAGGAAAGAGCACTAGCGCCTGATTCGGCTTGTCGCGGGGTGCTCTTAAATCAGGGTGCTTACTCCAGCACTTTCTAGCCGCGGCACGCCTGACGGGTGGAGTTCCTAAAGTTTTGAAGCAACCACAACCCTTGGGATACCATTCGGCTTGTCACCGGGTGATCTTGAATCAGGGTGCTTACTCCAGCACTTTCCAACCGCGGCATTCCTGACGGATGGAGCTCCTACTGTGAGGAAGAAATCAAAGCCCTTTGGGTACCATTCGTGTCTTGCAATTGTTGTCGTTTAATACCCTACGCAATGGACACGTATTCTATACGTAAAACTATTCGAACGATGTCAGCTGTGAGTTCGACGAATTTAGGGCCGATGCTCATCTTTGCAAGCTGCGTTGTTGGTACTTGTACCATACTATGTGGGTGAGTTTTTTCACTTACTGAGAGGGGTCCCGTTCTTTTTAATTTTATTTTTAATTTTCGTACATGCAGTGTTCACTATATTTTTGTTTTTCTCCACTATAATGGTTGGTGTTGGTATTTTCGCTCTAGGCGGGAAATTTGAGCCAAGATCCAACATAATATCTACTCCGGAGTATTTCATAAACATATTACTGCAGTTTCCACGATACTGCTGGATTTGTCCATCGGTTTTCGTTTTCATTTTTCGCTCGATAACAGTTTTGGGGTGAGTTCTAGAACCCCTCAACCAAGGACTCCAAGAATACATAGCTACATTCCTGCCGTACCATGCACCTGTTCATCAGTACTACTGTAGGGTATTGCAGTCTGGGTATACCCGGGTACCTACCCCGGGTATGATCAACCTAACCAGGTTCGGTACCCGGGTGCCCCAGAGCATTCTTATATACTGCACAAAAACACACCCTTGCAAGCCATACCCCAAGCGAATCAGCACGCAAAATATTCAAGACAGTATAGCTGTCCCTAGGGATCGGCACAGGAGGGTGTTCGTCCTGTGGGACACGGTGGACGCACCTCCGCCAACGTCCTCCCTGCTTCCGTCTGTTCCAGTCGCTGCCTCAGCAAGTCCGCTTCGCGGGCGAGCTTTTCTTGTTCCTTGCCAAGCTCTTGACGCAGACGCTCTTCTTTATCTTGGAACAACGATTTCATGCCCAAAAGCTCGCTCTCCACGTACCTGAGCGGGCACGGTGGCGGCGGAGGCCGCGGTAACGAGGCGCGCGGGGGGTGTACTCGTTTTATGCATGGCCCGTATGACCATAGACCATCGCATCCCTACGATGCCGGGACGGAGAACGAAGGGTTTTCACCGCCCACGCAGGCGTTGCGTGCACCAAGCGCGGCGGTTGGCGGAAAGGAGGCATCCCCGTCTCCGTATGCTCTGCACATTCTTGTCTCTCATCCATACTTCCTACGAAGGAAACCTCAGCGGCGGCGGGGAGGAGTGGGGGGGCTAAGATGCATCCGTGGGGAGGCTCGAGGGGCTGTGATGTATCGGCAAGCGGTGCCGCAGAGCGCGAGGAAAAAAAGCCACGTTCGTGCCACATGCCACACGACCGCTAGATCGCGGTCCACACAAAAACACGAAGGCTCATTGATGATACTAGATAAGTCATTGCTGGTGTTAATGCTTGCTGCACGCCCCCATCCCCCTCCGCGCCCATCGGGACTTTCACAGCGAAGAAAAACAAAAAACTGCCGCGTCAAACCAAAAACAAAACTCCCGCCGACATCGAAAATTTCCCCAAGTCAAAATGTGTTTTTCCGCGTTATAAAACAAAAACAAACAAAGCCGTTTCCGCGTCCCATTACGACAAAACCAAACATGTTGCGTTTGAAAAAGAAGAAAAAAAAAAACGAAAACGTTTCCACAGTTATATACCGACCCTTTCCTTGCCTGAGGGCTTCTTCCTTGGCCTGCAGCTGTCCCCTTAGCTCTTCCTCAACAGCCTCGGCCGCGGCAGTCACTGCCGCCACCGCGGTTAGGCCCCCGCTTCTGTCGCCGCGCCCTTTACTCGAGGATGAAACGTCTCCGTGCTGCGCTGCGTCGCCGTCTTGGCTATCGTCCGCGTGGCGTTTACGGTATCTTCCCGAAAAAGTTCGCGCAAGCAAGCGCAAACGTTCACACCCAAAAGCACAAGCGATCGCAGGCATTTGCGAGCAAGGGTAAGCAAAGGCAAGCGAAGCAAGATGACGTGCAAGTGAAGCACAAGCATTGAGACGCAGACAAACCGCAAGCAAAGCATACACAGAGCACAAGCAAGCGAAAGCAAAAGCGCAAGCAAGCGCAGTCAAGCCAGTGCATGCAAAACTGCAAGGATTCACACGCAAGCAACAAAAAAAAAACACGCACAGAGCGCAAGCAAGCAAAATAAAAAAAGCAAGAAATAAAAAATAAAAAAAACAAGCGAACGCGGGCAAGCACGAGCAAGCGCGAACAAGGGCGTGCAAGGGCAAACAAAGGCAAGCAAGTGCAAGCCAAGCGCAAGCAAAGCGCAAGCAAAGCATAAGCAAAGCGCAAGCAAAGCACGAACAAGGCACAAGCAAGCGTAAGCAAGGTGCAAGCAAGGCGTAGGCAAAAACACAAGAACATCCACCAAGCGCCGACAGCTGTAGACGTGAGCACGTGCACGGAAGCAGTCAAAAGCAAGGGCAACGGCAGTCAAAAAAACCAACTAAGCGCAAGCAAGCATAAGCAAGCAAGCGGGACGAGCACCAACAGACGCAAATGTGCGGAAGCAAGCGCAATCAAGCACAAGCGCCGTGCTTGCTTGTGCGCAATTGCGCGCAAGCAAGATCAAGCAGGCGAAAGCAAGCGCAAGCTCCTCGCTTGCGCTTATTTGCAGCGTACGTTAACGCTCGTCGCCTTGCTTGCGCTGACTGTTTGTGCTTGCTTGTGCTGACTGTTTGTGCTTGCTTGTGCTTGCTTGTGCGTGCTTACTTGCTTGTGAGTGAATGCTTGACTGCATGCGCTTGTTCGCGCTTGCTTTCGACAGCTTGCCCCTATTCGCATTCATCGGCGCTCGTTGCTCGTGCCTGCGCATGCTGGTCTTAGCATGAGATTTTTTGTGCCTGCTTAAAGCAAGCACAACAAGCACATGCGAAGGCCTGCACGCGCAAGCCGAAGCACCGAGTGCCAACAACCTCAAACAAGCGCAAGGAAGGCGCTGGCAGGCCAAGGCAAGCGCAAGCAAAACACAAAAAAAACAAAGCGCAAACAAAGCACCAAGAAATAAAGCGCAAGGAAGGCGCGAAAAAAAAAAGCAAGCACACGAAAAGCACACGCTAACCACCAGCACGAAACGCAAGCAGGGGCGACGAGCGATGAAAAAACTCACATAGGCGCATGTGCGCAAGGCGCGCGTACGGCAGCAGGCCAAAGCGAGTGCAAGCACGTCACAAGCAAGTGCGAGCACCGCACAACCAAAAGCACGAGCGAAGCACAAACAAAAGCACAAGCGCGCGCGCCATGTCACATATCTCCCTTCGTTGCGCCAGCACGTGCAACAATAGACGTAGGTAGCACTTTTCGCCTGAAAAGGGTCCTGAACGACGGGGCTTCTTAACCCAAACTCGTCCGAAATACGCCGATCTTTTTTTCAACACCTTCTCGTTGTATACTACCTAGGGCATGTGGTTTTTCATCCGGTACGTAGCACTTTTATTTTTTCTCCACTTCTTTTTTTTTTTTCAAAGCTCCTAAAGTGAGAAACCTCCCCCCCCCCAAAAAAAAAAAAAAAAAAACTGGTGCACCTCTATCCGTAGAGGTGCACTGGCTCTCTTTCCCCTTCTAAGGGTGGCGGATTGAGGGGGCCCTAGACCCCATCCACAAACCGGATTTCGAGAAAAAAGAAAGCGCAACCAGATGAGGAAACCCACGGCCTAGGCATACACGCACCAAAAATACACAACAGGCATACACACCGTAGCGAAAAAAGCATGATATCCTGACCATTTTGGGTTAAGAAGCGCCCGTCATTTCAGAAAATATTTTAGCCAGAAATTTGTATACCATACCTCTTATCGTAGCTCGTGTCCATTCCGAACGCATCCCCTACCCCGCAGCCCGGGCTGCTTCGTGTGTCCAATACTGAAATCAAGGCAATTGTTTTTGAGGGTTTTCACGGGATGCGACTGTCCCGCGGGGCGGGTCAGGAGGTCTCCGAAATCGCGCAGGGTGAGTCCGGTCGGGTCGGATCTGGAGGTGTTCGAAATCTCACGGGTCGGGTCTGGAGGTTTTTGAAATCTCACGGGTCGGGTCTGGAGGTTTTCGAAATCTCACGGGTCGGGTCGGGTCGGGTCGGGTCGGGTCGGGTCGGGTCGGGTCACCCTGACTCGACCCGACCCGCGGGAAGTGACACTGACCCGTGTTGAGCGATACATTTTGCCGTCTGAAGTCCCAAAGGGGTTAAGAGAGGCCCAACAACGCCGGCATTTTCTGGAGGCACAGGGCGAAGCATGTTCTTCCTCCTCACCTTTTGAGCTCTCTGAAAACCTCATGCAGCTGGTCTTCCACTCCGGATAGAGATATCACCTGTCGCGCGCGCGGGGGGCCACAATACCACGCCAAACACGGTTCGGCGCAAACACAAGCGAATAGAAATCAGCGCGTTTCGGTGTAGACATGAGAAACAAACTCAGCCTGTTGACCGTTATTTACTTACTTGTCCCGCGGATAGAGCCACAACCAAGAAGTGCGGTCAATATCAAGCTGCTACGGAGATCCATAGCTAGAAGGGCGCAACACAGAAAAGTGAATGAGGGGGGAGGGGGATCCAAGAAACATTTTGTAACTTTTTGGTTCATAATTGTTTATTGTTGCCTGGTCTACGCGCTACTGAGACACAGCCGTCCAACAGGAGGGATAAACTGAAAGGCGGAGACTTTTTTTTCTTGTCTTTCATTTCGTCCAATTAACAGATGTAGATCTCCGTAATAGCAAAAGCGTGCGGCAGTAGGAGTATCACGATGCTGCGCGCGCGTATCGTACAGTTTCTTGCATTGCAGCGCGTACACCCCCCCGACTCAAGCGGCCTCGGGTCCTGTCGTGTGGCCGACGCTATAAGCTGCCAATCATCATTTGCGTTCGATTCCTCCCTCCCCTATCAAGCCCCAAAGGGATTAATCGGTATTCGTCCGGTGGATAGCACAGAGTGGCACATTGCGTGCTGCCGGCTGAGTTGTGAATCGACTAGGGAAAGGCCACGCAAGGCAAGGCAAGACAGCGTAAGGTAGGGTAGGGTACGGTACGGTAACGTAACGTAAGATCACACAAGGTAACGTAAGGTAAAGACAAGGTAGGGAAAGTCAAGCCAAGGCAGGACAAGCCAAAGCCAAGCCAAGCCAAAGCCAAGCCAAGCCAAGCCAAGCCAAGCCGAGCCAAGCCAACACGATACAACACAGTGCACGAACACATACAGAGAAACAACACGAGGCGACTTCAAGCCGCCGCCGCATCTACCCGTACACAACTAGACAACGACAACGACAACGACCACGACAACGACAACAACAACGACAACGACAACGACAACAACACAAAACAGCGCCCCCCCGGGGCCAAAAACACCCCGCACACTCCTACAAAGCGCCAACAAAACACAAAACGCCGCCCCCGCGACAAAAACGCCTCGCTAACCTGCGCTTGCAGCTCCGACACTTCTTCCCTAGCAGCGTCCAACTGTTGGTCACTATCGGCTTGCTGCGCGTCCAAGCGGTCCCGCCAGGTTTGCGCCTCGGCAAGAGCATCGCCCTCTCGCAGCTGCAGCTCGCTTATAAGCTTCAGAGGATCGGAAAAAATGAAAGAGGGAGAACGAGTTACCGTCAGCGCGAGAGCGAGACAAAATTGGGAGGCTTGTGATCGAGCCCCTAAGCAAACGGTGTTGGTTGGAGCGTACTCGAGTCAGGATGCGGGGCGCGAGCGTTTGGGCCTGTACTCGATCCCCTCAACAAAACAGGCGCTACTTGGAGCGCCCGCACTCATGGGGTCGAAAAAAGAAAAAATAATGAAAAAAAAACGTCAACGTGTACACGAAATTTCATGTCGACACCAACCATGGACCATGCCCACACGGGCATTTCGTGCCGACACCAAAAAAGAACCACACAAACACGGGCGACTCATTTCGACGCCAAAGCAATACAAGGGCACGTACATACGCGTTTCAGTTCGACGAAAAAAAAAACAGAAAACGCAACACACGCGTTTTACGTCACAACAAGACCGCAACGATAGCTGCCAGCCTGCCAGCTCCGGAAGTGCCTTATGTTCGTGCAATCTGCTTGTCTGCTCCGCTATCGCGCGCTCGATCTTCTACCAGGGGGTAGAAAACACTCTCTGCTCCGGCAGCTCGGCATGCTTCGTGCGGCTGGTGCTGCAACCGCCATTTTGTGTCGTTTTATTTCCCTCTGGAGCCAAGGGTTGTCACCCCCGCGCTTTTTCTTTGCCCTCTACCTTTTCGCGGTCTTCTAACACCTTGGACTTAGAGTCTAACTCCAAGGATATGTAACCCCCGCGCTATTTTATTTACCTTTTAGCGGTCGTCTAACACCTTGCACTCTGATCCCAAGGGGTTTGTAACCCCGCGCTATTTTATTTGCCCTCCTATCAATACCTCTTCGCCGTATTCTACCACCTTGGGCTAAAATTCCACGTACTGCTGCTGTGTTGCTGCGTCACCAAAAACGTGTATGAACTTCTAAAGGGGCTTGGACTTGACCACCGCGGCTTTTCCTCGTACCCTTCACTCGTATTGTACCTTTTCTGGTCTTCTCTATGTCCGCGTCCTCTACTTCCACGTACTCATGTGACCAAAACCATGTGTGCACCTCTGACGGGTTTAACCGCGCACTTCCTTTTACCCTACACCGATCGGAAAAATATCGACTTTATACGTATTCCAACTACTTTTTCACCAAAAACGTGGCTGCAGTTTTAGAGCTAGGGCGGGTAGTAACCAAGGGTTTTCACGGGTCACGAACCGTTTAGCAGGTCGAGTCAGCAGGTTTCCTAAATCTTGCGGGGCGAGTCGGGTCGGGTCAAGAGATGTTCGAAACTTCACGGGACAGGTCAGGAGGCTTTCAAACCTCACTGGTCGGGCCGGGTCATCCTGAACCGACCCGACCCGACCCGACCCGCCAGAAGATACGCGACCCGTTTAAAACCTTCGTAGAATAACCACCGTGCTTTTCCTGTACCCTTCACTCGTATTGCACCTTTCCCCGGTCTTCTAAGACCTTGTCCTTCACCATCACCGCTGTTCGAAGCTCGCTCTGCGCGGCCACGGACGTCGCCACCTCAGCCTCAAGTTCCTTCCGTTCTCGAGCAAGGGTCTGCTGAAGACAAGAAATATGGGCATGTGCGGGGGCGGGGGCGGGGGGTTCGGCGCATTTAATTATCCCCTACCCAGGACCACGCCATCTACACTCAACCCACAACTCGCCCACAACACTCGAATAGCCGAAACGTGCAAAAAAAAATGAGAACGTCTAACGCGGTCGAGGTTCTTACCCCTCCTCCGTCTCCCACTTGACATAGTCTACAAACTCGTTCTCTCTATAGTGGCGGTACGATAATCTTTTCAGGCACGTTCAATATTGGGGAAGAAAAAGTACAAGATCGTGGTTCCATTAGCATCGGCCTAGCGCGGTCGAGGTTGGTATCTCTCCTCCGTCTCCCACCTTAATTCGCGCCGCTTGTGCCTCGAGCTCTTCCTCCCGTTGACGCCGCGCCTGTCGCTCGGCCGCAAGGTCCGCATCGCGAGCCCCAATCGAAGATCTGGGACACATCAAGGTATCACATGGACAATATTATGACCACGACCACCGAAATTGGGAGGAGGAGGGGAGGGGGGAGAGGGTGGCGAGGGAAGGGGAGGGAAGGGGAGGAACGGAGGGGGGGAGGGAGAAGGGGAGGGGGGCGGGGGAGGAGAGACGGGGGGCTTGACGAGAGGGAGGAGGGGGGAGTTGAGTTAGAGGGTTTTAAACTGGGCGATCCAGCATTGCTTCACCCCCCTTGCTCCCGCCTGAGATAGGGACGGACCCATCCACATTAACCTGTTTGGGACTCAAGTATGCGAGGCGGGTGCCTTCAGAGCAAAAAAATGTTTCAATGCAGTTTTGCGCGCAAAGACAGAGCCACAAATTTTTTAACTCTCAAATTCTCAAGCGCTGTCGCGTGCTGTACAACACCAGCCGCACAAGGTGCGACGGATTCCTTCAGGTTCAACCAAGACTTTCATGTGTGGCACGATCCTCCGTCATTTCCATTAAAAACAAGAACAAAAGGCGTAGCGGCTCAAGTAAAAATAGCACATGGGCTATTTGTCGCACACTAACAGCATGGCGCCCATCAAAGTCGGGGCTACCGGTGTTAGTTTGGATCGTCACAGCACGACGGTTACAAAACTTGCAGAGGGTTGCGTATATATTCGTAGGCGTTTTTATGCAATTTTGCCCTTGGGAGAAGAGCTCTAGCACTCGACTCTCTGCTCCTTCTCTCCTCCCTGTCCTCTAATACAACGAAGATAAGAAAACTCGTCAGACTGCGTGGCGGTCAGATCATCCGGGCTCGGGCTCTACGAGCAACCGGTGCTACTCATGACACCCTAAAAGCATCGCGTCCATCGTCAGTACGGTGGCTACTCGGGACATCTACCGAGCCGGGTGTGCGGCGATGCCGGCTCCGAGATCCTGCCAAAAAAAAAGTCCAGGAGTGCGCAGTTGTGGAAGTGTGTGCTGTTCTCGTTAAGTCGAGAGACACAATCCTACCCGGGAATGCTTATACGGGTTGCAGTTGTTCGCCAACTCGCACCTGAGCTCCTCCATCTCTGTTGTCCCCCTCGCCGCATCCTTCGACATTTGCCCCATCGCCTCGCGTGCCCTGTTCCTCTCTGCGCGCGCCGCGTTTATCTCCCCCCGGGCGAGCTGGAGGGCCACCTATCGACACATAACACACCGACAAAAAAAAACGGCGCAAAAAACAGCATGCGACAGCACTTTAAAAACGGGACTTGAGCACAAGGAAGGCATTTTTCTTACAGAACGTGGCATGTAAGAAATTGGGCTTCACGATTTTTTTTTTAAAACGGCTCGACTCTTGCACGAAATTAAAAAAAAACGTTTATAATACTGCTGGAGGGTCACCTATCGAAACACCACCAACAAAAACACAACAAAATCAGCGCATGCAGCAGCCCGCGACAGCAGTACTCAAGAAACGAGCGCAGAAGCCGTGATACCCGTGAATTGAAGCACCGCTCAAAGGGTGCTCCGACGCCTCTTCCGAGCGTTCCGACGCCTCTTCAAGCGTTGCACAGAGCGCACCATCGACGAACAGTGGCATAGCGGCAAACGGGGGAGTTCCAGTCCTATGTGTTTACGTTAACACACCGGGGCCTTCCGGCTGTACTTTCTAGGATGCCACGTCTCAAAAACGCCCTGCGGGTATGTGACGCTGTACATTTCCCAACCAGAGGAGCTCCACGCCAGTCAGAAAAGAGTCGGGGTCCAAAAGCAACCCCTCTGCTTTAACGCCTTCACAACTGGAAGCCCGTTTTTGGGGGGAATTTAACAATAGAATTAGTATAGGGAGGGGTTTTGGGGCTCTAAAGGGATTAACCCTCTTTGCGACTTCAGAGGGAAAAATTGGCGGCGAAAATTGACGACTACGGCATCGGCCACTGGTGGTTGGCCATGATACAATCGGTGTCCGAATGGCAACACTGCACACTACGTGTAAGGGACGAACGCAGCAATGATCCCTACTCGCACTGCTGCGCGCTCAGGGTACTGGTGGTATAGACGCTCGAAAATGTCGCAATCGCCGTTTTTTTGTCGCTATACTATAATCAACACATACACGGGCCCCATAAGGGCTAAATAACCCTAACCCCACCCTTAATGGGGCCCGTATATCGCGACCAGACAAACGACGATTGCGATGTTTCCAAGGGTCCAGGAAGAGCCTCATCTATTAATAGCGGTACGACTGTCACCATGCTGCCCGCGTGCGGCGCAGCTCCTTGCATTGCAGTTCGAACACATCCCTTACCCCGATGGCCCAGTTTTGCTAAGAAGTCGTGGCATGTGCTGTAACCGTCAGTTCCTTTCGACAGCGTTATGACAACGGCGCTAGCCGCTAGCCTGGCAGCTACGGTAGTGCCTTGTGCTCGTGCTGTCTGCTGCCTCTGCTCCAACTTGCACTCGTTTTGCTGCGCAACAGACCCCTTCTCTCTCGGAACTTTTTACCCGGGGCTCAATCGCGCTATCGAGACTTGTATACATGCCATTCTCATTCTCTGGCACATATATCGTGTTCGTATATACTCTCTCACTCACTGCTCCAACTCACACTCGTCCTGCTGTACAAAAAAGTCCTTCTCTTTTGAGAACTTTCTACCCGGGGCTAAGTCACGCTATCGAGACTTGTATACATGCCATTCTCAATCTCCAACAAACCCTATATTATCGTCGTATCCTCATATAATCTCTCACTTTTGTCTACAGCACTTACATCTGAACTCCCAAAGGAGTTAACATAGCTCTGGACGCGCGTTACGACGAACGGCAGCCGTTATCGGCCAACACTATTTATGACTGAACGGGTTCCCCAACAGATTAACTACCCAACATCGAGTCACCCCACGCAGATTGTGATATCCCGATCCCGTCCGAAGCGATCCCGTGGAAATATCGATATCCCGGTCCCGTCCAAACAAGTCCCGCGAATTATTGTCAAATCCCGAGATTACACGATACTCCCGCGCGAGGCAAACCCGCAGCAATACTGATATCAAATGCCGAATGCCGTTCAAAACAGCCTCACGGTCTTGCGGTGAGAACATCAGTCATCCCACGCTACGGGTGCAGCAGCTTCCAACAAGTTTCTGAGCTCCTAACACGAGTGAGCCCAATATCTCACCCACCCGAAACATGACTTCGAAGGCGTTCGTTCGCGCAACCCGACCAACATTTCTATGCGCTAGTCCGCTCGCAAACCTTTAATCAAACAACTGCGGCCCCCACCGTGGGATGACTCAAAGGTATACTCTTTTTTGGCTTTTTAAAAAATTCTCGGTATTCATCACATCCCTATCAAAAGGACATTGAATTATTCCTTGGTGTGTGCGCTTTTTCACTGCTGTGGCTCAAAATCAGTCGTCGGGTGACTCAATAAGCTCCGCAAATGAAGAACCTCTCAGAAAAACGTACGTGAATCACTATCGTATCAAACGTTATCTACCGTAGCATGTATCTGCTCCCTTTCAACACGCTCAACGCCGCGCGCGCGCGCGCATCGGCACCTTCTGATCCCGCGCAAGCTCCGACAGGCTCTCCGCCGCCCTCCTCCCCTTACCCTCCGCCTCCACCGCCGCCCTGGCTGTTGCCGACGCCTCGCGGGTCGCGGCCTCTGCCTCTTCCAGCTTACGCTTGAGGACTACCGCCCGCTCGCGTTCAGCCGCAACGGCGGTGGCAAGTTTGCGGTCTGCGCGCGAACATGCACGAGCGTGAGATCAGACAGCAAGAGAGGGATAAAGCAGACGCGAGGGACAGAGAGATATCAGATAGCACGAGAGAGAGGGCGAGAGAGAGAGAAGATGTGCGCAGAAGACAAGAGACATCAGATACCATTATAGAGACATCAGACGCGCTTCCAAGGTGGGTAAAACATAAACAAACAAGCAAACAAACTCTGCGGAATGGCGTCGGGCAAAGGACGAACAGTGACTAATCATCGATTGATCGCCAGGTGTGTCATTCACGCTCGAGTGCCCCACCGTGAGCCCTCAAGACCGCGCAAAGGGGGGTCCGGGGGCGGGGGCGGGTACTGCTTGCTGCTGCTGTGTGGTCGCGAACAAACGAATGACGACCGGCGGAAACTGGGAGGAAAAGCAGTCGGGGCGTACCACCCTGTCCATATCATCCTTGCGCGTTGTGAACCCCACCGAATACCTCAAGTACCTCCGCCGCCGCCCGCCTCTAACATCCTCTACTACACACGTGCTTCGTGGACCAACAGACAAAACAACTTGGAAATACTAGTAGAAATAAAAACGCGGTGCTACGTCGCGGCGTACGTACTGTATCCCACCGGAAGCTTCATTTTTGTTTCATCATCCGGTGGATGGGTAAGCATGAAGCTTAAGTTCACCGCACTTCCGCGTATGTGTTGGGCGCCAAAGGTGACGCGGTTTGCCGAACCAACGGTGCTCTGCCGTAGCAACGAAACCTCACCCGCCTCCGCCGCCGCCCGCCTCCGCCCGTCCTCCGCGTCGGCCGCAGCGCGTCTCTCCCGGGCGCGAGACTCCTCAATCTGGTCTTCCAAACCCCGACAGCGTGACTCCGCTTCCCGCAGCAGCGAGCGCACACGTCGGCATTCCTCCTGCAGCAGCAGCAAAATGAAAGTGGCGGCGGCGGTAGCAGCAGCAGAAACAGGCACCAATTTAATGTGAGCGCATCGCAATTCGAGTATGCACCCTGCACGGCGCATGTCGTATAACCCAGTTCGGACTCTACACACGCCATCCCATAAATCCGGCGGCTAGGGCTGCTTCGCATGACAATATCCCGTCACTGATATCACCTCAAGCTCCGAAGGGGTTAGTTCAAACTCACGCGTGTGGATGGCGGCAAGTAGGGTCGCGGGTTACGTGTGCGGTGCGGTGTGGTGCGGTGCAGTGGGGTGCGGTGCGGTGCGGTGTGGTGCGGTGCGGTGCGGTGCGGTGCGGTGCGGTGCGGTGCGGTGCGGTGCGGTGCGGTGCGGTGCGGTGCGGTCCGGTGCGGTGCGGTGCGGTGCGGTGCGGTGCGTCACCGACCGTATGTTGCCACAGGGCGTCATATTCCGGCGAAAGGCATTTGTCTAAGAAGCCGGCGCCACCTACTACTGCGCGACCGTACACTTTCGAAAAAAAATACGCGTGTAGGGTCCAGGGCGATGGGTGATCTATAAACGAAGCGATTGTGCAGCAACCGCGAACGCACCTCGGCTTCGCTTTCCGTGCGGCTTTTGGCCTTGAGCCGTTGCTCTAATCGATTCACCGCGTCCGTTGCTCGTTCCTCGCTCGCAGCCACCGTTGATTCCGCGTCCACTTTCGCGCGGGCGGCTTCGGCCTGTGCTTGTTGACGAGCCGTCTAGAGAGGGTAGGGCGGTAAAAAATGAGGAGGGAGTGGACGGGGGGGCAGACGGGACAGTCACCGCTTTCTGCACTTCCGGGTTGGCACGTGAGCGGACAGCACAGGAGAAATCCAACCTCCACTAATCGGTTTGCTAGGCGCAAGACGCAGACCATGAGAAAGCACCTATCTCATCTCGAAGAAACAAAAAAAAACAGACACCAGCTTCAGCTTTGTTTCGGATTAATCCTTACGGAATCCACGTATCTCCACGGAAAACACGAGAAGCTTGATTTTATTCACCATCCATCTACGAAGAGCGTGCAGCGTGTATAATAGCAGTACGAGTCATCAGCATGTTGTGCGTGTGCCGCAAAACTCGTTAACCTTTGGCGCTTCGGGCACACCTCCTAGCCCAGCAGTCCGGGCAGCTTCGTGCGACCAATTATGTGATGGTCATTTTTTCCCTAGCTGTTTTCCCTCTGAACCCTCAAAAGGGTTAAGCAAAGCTGCCGTCGACAGTCCTACAACCCTTGGATCGCGCGAACTCTCGACGCCGCTCCGCAGCGGAGGCGGCGGCGGCGGCAACCTCTTCCCCACCGGCCCACCCGCCCGCCCGCCCGCCATCGCATCACAACAACGGTACGTAGACGCGGTGACAAAGGTCGAACAAAGGCTCCGATCGAACTAAAGACTGAAGAAGCCCTGCGATATTCGTCAAGGACACAAATTGAACAACAGTTCCAACCGAAACAAGGCTTGAAAAAGCCCTGTGGCATTTATAAAAGGGTAACACAAAACGGTGCCGGGTATTTCGCTAAAAACGTATACACGGTACTAATGCAAAAATTGACCAAGTTATGGCCGTTCAAATCAAGAAAAAAAATTAGGAACGCGCACACTACACACGCGGCTGATACAAAGAACCTTTCATAGAAAAATAACTATAGGAATGCGACAACTACTAACGCGGCCGATCAACGAACCTTAGCCTTAGCGCTGCAAAACACTACAAACGCGGCCGATCACAGCAAGGCAGCCTTAAGAGATGCGCACACCACACACAAAGGCGCCTCTTTCTCGCCTGGGCGTGCTGCTGACCCGCTATCGCTGCAGCCGCCTCGGCCTCCGCTTGGGCTAGCTGCCGCCGTAACTCCGCCGCGGCTTCCTGCGCCGATCGGCAGGCCGCCACTGCCGTCTGCACCTCCTGCCAAAAATATATTCGTTGGATGGACGAGTAAGCGAGTGACACGGGACACTTCCCACGTCTTCCTACTCTGCTCCCCTGCTCCTCATGCGACGACTAATGGGATAGACCCAACAATTTTCGTTTCTACTCGATTCGTTATTCTACATCAGCGCGTGTAGTAGCCTTCCACCTCCTCCTGCTCCTCTCCTTGCTCCTGCTCCTCCCTCTTCTCCCCTCCTCCTCCCTCCTCCCCTCCTCCTCCTCCCCCTCCTCCTCCTTCCTCCCCTCCTCCCCTCCTCCCTATTCTCCCCCTCCTCCTCCTCCCCCGCCCCCTCCTCCTCTCCTCTTCCTCCTCCTGCGGTTACTGATCGGACGGGATAGACCCGACTAATTACGTTTCTACTCGTCCTGTTCATTTATGTACCCCCTCCCCATTTGACTTTCGCGAGTCCGATCCTCCCACCTTTCGCCCCGCCTCCTCCGCCGCCTCCCTCGCCTCCGTCTCACGCGCCGCCGCCGCTGCCTCTAGCGCAGCCTGCAGCGACTCCCACGCCTTCCTTTCGCGTCGCGCCTCCTCGCTGGCCGCGGTAAGAGCCGTCTCTGCCGCCACCGCGGCGGCCGCCGCCTTAGCACGATCGGTGTCCCGCGCCCACCTGGGTTTCCAACATAGGAGGATGGCGGTATTAGTGCGGGTACATATTGTAAACATGTCTAAAACCTGCTAGTGCGTAGTAAGGGCCACCTCTACCGCCACCGCCGCGGCCGCCGCCGTCTTCACGCGGTCAGTATTTCGCGCCCATCTGGATTCGCAAGAGAGGGTGATGGCGGTAATCGAGCGGGCGGATTCTATAAAAAAATGCCTAAAACTCATACCAGATGTACTACTGCAAAACTGGCCCAATTTGAGTTCCAAGTACACCGACCCCACCTGCGTTCGCAAGAGAGGGTGATGACTGTAATCCAGCGGGCGGATACTGAAAAAAATTTAACACTCATACCAGGTGAATCACTGCAAAACTGACCCAACTCCAATTCTAAGTATGTATTTTCGCGTCGCACATGCTCGCCGGCGACGGGAAGGGCCGCCTCCGCCGCAACGTGGCGGCCACCGCCCTAGGACAGTTGGTGTCCAGCACCCGCGAGGGTTTCTACTAGAGGAGGATGGCCGGTAATCGGATCGGGGAGAAACATAAATAACATGCCTAAAGACTAGGACGTATACTCCATACTGCAACAGTCCGCAACTCTACTTCCAAATATTTGTTTTCGCGTTGCGCCGCCTCGTCGGCGGTGGTAAGGGCCGCCGTGACCGCTACCGCGGCGGCCGCCGCCTTGGCGTGGTGGGTATCCCGCGCCCACCTGGGTTTCCTCCAGGGTAGGAAGGCGTTAATCGCGCCGGTGGGTACTATAAACAACGTCAAACATATGCCCTTCTAATTCGAAATAGACTTCTCCTAAACGTGGGTACAGTTCCGAAGGGGGCTAGGCCAAGACCGCGATGGGGCGGTCAGCAACCGCCTCCAGCCCTCTACGACCCTTTCCCCCCCCCGCTCCTCCCCCCACCTTAGAAAGCACACCGCTAACCGGCGGCTGTCGAGTGCCGATAGCGCTGCCGCCGCCGCCCCCGCCGCCGCTGCTGCCGTCACCGCTGAGCCGGCCGAAAGCGCTCCGCCGTCGCCGCCGCCACTGCCACCAGCGTCCCCCATCAAAGACACCGCCTGTGCGGTGGTCGAAATCCCTACCGGACGGCGAGAGCTGCTGCGCACGACGCTCAGCGATCGCACCGCTGCAGGCTTCGATCCTCGACCGCCGGGTTGCGTTGAGGCATCCGAGGTAAATTTGTGCTGGGTTGCGCTCTTTCGGAGGGCGGCACATCGGATTAACAACAAAGAAGGGAGGGAGGGAGGTAGGGAGGGAGAAAGAAATCGAGTGAGAAAGGGGCCCGGCGCACCTTATCCTGGAAGTGACATAATCATTACGGGAAAAAAGCAGAGTTGACATGAAGCCTACCGAATGCATGCTTGACAGCACCCCGTCCGTAGACATTGGTACACGGACGAAGCATTTGCACACAGACGCCGTGACGCCAAGACTCACGCACTCAACCACACACCCACCTTGCCACATACCCACCCAGCCACCCACCCACCTCCGAATCTCGGCCACAATCGCTCCAACGCGTGTCCCCCATGGCGGCCTCTGCTCCTTGCGATCGTGATCGCAGCCCCGATCCGGCGACAGCCAGCGCCAACTCCGGCGCCTCGTTCGCGCCACAGCAAGGGCAGCCCATAGTCGTCGTGGGTACCCCCCCGACGTCAACCGGGTGCCTCGCTTCCGTCACATCCCCTGCCACCGCCGCTGCCGACAGTTCCGGCGCACCACCACCGTCGATGGCGTACCGAACCCCAGGGTGGTCGCCGAGAGACATCCCCGACCCCCGACCTTCAACCGCCTTCGTCCATCGCAGCGGGCGGCCACCGACACCTCCTCCGGCCCTGGTCCCACCCCTTGCGTCGCCCCTCAGGCCTGCCGTTGTCGCGCCTGCTACGCTTGCCCCCACGCTCACACCTCGCCCGCCACGTGCCGCGTCCCTGCGCGCCCCCGGAACTTGGTGGGCCCAGTAATTCCCTCTGCTGCCCCCCTGCGCGGCAACGGTGCGTAGGTCGGTTCTTCGTCCACCGTTGCTGTTGATATTCGTGCTGCTGGAGGGGTTGGCGCGGCGCGAGGACGCCGTTACGGCTGCCGTTGCCGCGGTCGCCGCGGTCATGGCTGCGCGGCGTGCTTCTGCGGCGTCTTTGACTTGTTTTTCCTACGATGTTCAAGAACAAGAATTTAAGGGCGTGTCGATTTCAAATCTCTTACACAGGCCGGTTCGAGAAAAAAAAAAAAAAAATCCCTCCACCACGAAGGCCGCTCGCAATATCTAGTCAAAGAGTGAATATTTTGTATCACACTGACCCTCAAGACCAGTGCGACAGGGTGATATGGCCAGTTCTTTTTAACGACCTCGGGCTGTCTCTACGAGCGAAACTCGTGTCGACCAATGACAGACAGGCCTTCAATTTTTCAATTATATTTAGTTTTTCCAAAGCGGGGGCGAAAAAAACTGTTGCGCCGCATTTTTGCACGATCTGGTTGGACGTATTCCAAGGCATGTCTGTAGAAAATTTTGCGCAAAAAATCGAAGATCTGACCTGCCTGTGTTCAACATTGAGCAGAATCTAGCGAAAAAACGGGATCCTACACTGAAACCAAGTCATTTGAAGGAAATAACGTATCTTACTAACTTACACGCACAAAAGTCCAAATGTCCACGTCGTTTTCGAGAGATGGACCCTGAAATTTTGCTCATGTGTGTTCTACATGCCCTTCCCGAGGTCTGACCTCCGGGGATTTTTCTTTTTTTTTCGCCGAAAATATTTGGGCTAAGGTGGTCTACTTTTTCCGAAAAATCTCAACCGACGAAAAATCAGGCAAAAACAACAACAACAGCAGGTGAGGTCATCGCAAGGGCACATAGAAAACGTGTGCAACTTTCACGGTCTGAATCGAAAAAACGGCGTGGACATTCGCCGGGGAATAAACTTGGGGTTTTAACGTGAACCAGCCTGTACCTAGTCGGTACGCTCATAGCTCTGCTGACTTGTACTGGTGCCTGCCTGGCTTAATCACCCTACTACAACTGCAACAATGTTTCCGAGACAACCACTTACTTGATAATCAGAATTGGACAAGGTTTACAGTAGAAAAAAATTGCCTTGGCAAGCGACACTCCCACACTCACATGCAAGGCCTGCAAGCGGCTGTCCATTACTTCCAGGCGGGCCTCTTGCGCTACCGACCTGAGCCTGCTCAATAACCCGTGCTCTTCCGCGACGTCATCTTTTAGCGTTCCGGCAACACCCGACACCTCAATAGCGTCGGCGGCGGCGTGACCTCCATAGGCCGCGCCCCTGCCCCGCCCGTTTCTTCCGCCGCCTCCGCCACCACCGCCGCCGCTGTCGCCGCCTGTTGCCTCTCCATCCACCACAGCTGTTTCCTCGGAGTGCAGCAGCGCCCCCCTCGCGCCTCCCTTCCATGACCCGCCAACACCGACATCTTTCCGCATCTGGCCGTCGCCACCTTCGCTCCACCCGTCGCCCCACCCTTCGCTTTCGGCCCCGCCTACCGACATCATGGAAACCCCTCCGAACGACGCTTCGCTGCTCTCCTCGTCCGCCCTCCTGCCCCCTCCGCCCCCGCGCATCATCCGTTCGCGACGGCTTCGGAACCGATCAGCGACGGCGTCGAACCGCGGCGTGGGAGCCTGCTCGAGCACTGCCCCCACCCCTGCCGCCTTCACTCCTGCCCCCGCCTCCGCCCCCGACGCAGCTTGAAAATCAGCTTCATGATCCATAGGCACGCTGTCCAGGCCACCACCACCACCATCGCCAACACCACCACCACCAACGCCAACACCAACACCACCACCACCACCACCACTGCCACCATCACCACCACCACCACTGCCACCACCAACATCACCACCAACATCTTCACCACCACCACCGCCACCACCATCGACAGTCCCGCCAACAGTCCCGTCAACGGTCGCGTCAACAAAATCCCCGTCAACGACAGTCCCGTTGACAGCCCCATCCAGCGTCAGGAGCGAACGCGCGGCGTCAAAAACGCCTCGGCGATACCCGCGGCTCGCGCAGATGGGGTTTGGCTGCCCCCCCCCGGGGGACATGAGGAGGAGCGTCTTCAGGCGTCCGAGGGCCGCGAGGTGGGGGGCGTGGGCGTCCGCGGGTCCCGCGAGTCGGTTGTCCCTTGCGTCAAGGTACGTCAGGGAGGACGCTAGCACCTGGGTGCGGTGAGCAAAGTTCAGGACGAGGAGAAAGAAAGCGGCGGGAAATGTGGTGAGATTTCGTTTCGGTACTATGAAATTGTTATTAACACGTGAGCTATGAGTTCGAATACATTAAGGGTCGATACTCGTCGTTGCAAACTGCGTGATATACCGGCCGCGCGTTGTTACAATTGCATTACTCTTTGAAGACACATGGCTGCCATGGATGCTGCTAGGGTGAACAGCATTAGCAAATTGTTATCAACAGTACTAATGGTAGCAACGATTCGTGCATTAGGTGGTAAGGTGTTGTGATTCATAACATGTCAATGTTAATAACAATCCTTTGCACACAACAACAACAACAACAACAACAACAGATTATCAATGGCAGTAATGGTAGCAGCGATACGTATATCATCACAGGACAGGTGATATCATACCGCAGTGAGAC
The DNA here is from genome assembly GCA_012845835.1 of Undaria pinnatifida. Taxonomy (NCBI): domain Eukaryota; class Phaeophyceae; order Laminariales; family Alariaceae; genus Undaria; species Undaria pinnatifida. The sequence goes on from JABAKD010000028.1 coordinate 10,718,451, forward strand.
CCAGCAATCCCATCAGCACTGTAGGTGACCATGACAAGAAAAGCAGCATGATATTTAGCACGTCAACATTATTTCACAAAGGCGGTATGTACTTAAGTACGTCGGTTCTTTCTATTTAGCGGCCGAGAGTCTCCTATTCTAACAGCAAAGGGGCTTTCCACTCTTGGGAAGGCGAGCCGTTGGGGGGGGGGGGGGGGGGGATAGGGCAAAGGACGGCAAGCGATGGGGGTCAGGTAAATATTCATGCAACGACAAACACGCACAGGCAACGCGGCGTACTAATACCATGTACAGTAATATCTGCCGCTGCTGCCTCCGGCTTACGGCAGCGAACAAGCAGCGCGTCGACTCGACGGTCCAACGAGTAAGCTTGGGCCGCTCCTGCCGCTTGCCGGAAACAAGCCCGTAAAGGAATTAATGAATTTACGCTATTTGCTTAATACCAAAATGAAAAAATGAAAGAAGAGAGAAGACTTAAACTGGAGATTGAAAATTGAGAAAGAAAAACTGAAAAACCGCAGGAAAATAAAAGCACGACAAGAGTGTGAAATCACCCTTGAACTGCTGTTTCTCATGTACGGCACTCTGCGGCAACGCCCCCCCCCCCCCCAAGTCCTGCGATACACGCCGCGACCGCTAGGGCTGTGAGTTGGTTGGACGTAACGGCTAGAGAATACTCCGGAGTAGACCCGCAGTTAGGTGGTAAAGTAAGCCAATTGACTGACTTTAGTCTCTGGCAACAAAGATCACATGTCGGGCCAGAGACGCGGCAGTCAGATGTAGTCGGGGTCTCGCGTTTGGACGGTGCCCTTGTAGTGCGTTGACCCAGTTTAGTGCGGTGAAAATCTCTTGTAACGACGTGGCCGTGCATGGTACCGTACTATTAACAATATCCCGGGATAGTGCGGGGGTCCCACTTTAGTGCGGGTATTGCCATCATGCAAGGTACCGCACTATATAGGGACCATGACTGTACATAGGAGCTTCGCACTCTACCGAACGCAACCAGCTATTACACTTACCAGGTAGCCAACTATTAACAGTAACCAGTCAGCGACAGCGATCTTACGTGATATAGTCAGCCTACTTACAGCCCTACCGACTGCTGCTGCTGCCCGGCGGAGCACGCGCGGCGCACCTGCACTCCATTCAGAGACGAGAGGCGGTTGTAGGGCACCAGCAGGCGGTTAAGACGCGGCAGAAACGGTAAGCCTAGGAGGGCATCGATTCTGTTGCACGACAGATCCAGGGTTTCCAAGGAGGCCAAGGCGCTGAGGTGCGGTGCGCAGGACCGGATCGCGCCGCCGTCGAGCTCGTTCGACGACAGGTTGAGAGAGGTAAGAGCCTGATGCAGCGTCGGGGGGAGGGGGGAGGGGGGCGTCGGGGGGGATGCGTCGGCGAGGGGAGGGGAGGGGAGGAGAGGGGGAGGGAGGGGGAGGAGGGAGGGGAAGGCAGGGGAGGAGGGGAGGGGAGAGGGGGGGAAGGTAGAGGGAGGGGGGATGGTGACTCAATGACCGACACTCGAGAAAGAACAAGAATCCCAACTAAAACGCATCGAGCATACATAGCACCTTGTACATACGTAGCACGTTGTGCGACACGCGCGCGGTAACATGAACATACTACCCGCTCGTGCGCTGCCAGCTTACACCAGACAGCTCATAAGACCACGCTTCTTACTTATGTGATCGCAGTATCATACAGTACCAGGTTCGAAAAAGGTCTATAATAAACAAACACACTTGTGGCGTGAATCCTTTCACGAGTGCCGAGGAAAATATTTCAAGTCGACATCCAAGCAAACTTGTCGATGCCCTAAATGATGGACACAGAGTCGAAACGTTAACCCTTCAAACACAGTAGCAGTCCCCCAATGACACGGTCTGAGTAAGGCGATATCCCCGATACAAGGCGGTCATAATCGCTCGGCGCTACTGGGGAATTGCACTCATAACCTGGAACGAACAAGGCGGCTTCCCTCAAAAAGGCAGTCATATTGCTCTCGCACACCACCGCCTTACTTGGGGACCGCTAATGCACTGAAAACATACCCCACACTAGTTCCAAGTACAGTACTGTATACGCCGGCCGCAAAGGAAATACCTGCACTGTAGCGGCAACCGGAACTACTCCGCATACTGCCACTACTGGTTGTTTCTATCTGTGCCAAGCGACTTCACAAGCACTATAGCGGGCAACCGTCACTACTCAATCGGCATAATAGAGGGACAAGCACTGTAGTTTTTCGCCAAAGAGCCAAGTGCGACATCAAAAACAACCAACAACAACTCGACACCACACGCCCAAGTAATGCTCGACAGACCTCCCCGAGGTCGAAAGCACAACAACGGGAGCAGCTGCCATCACCCCATCACTCCAGCACGGGAAACGGCGATTGCGCACACGTTTGTACTTTATAAAATAAAATGAAAAAGGAAAACGTCAGCTGTGTGAGTTCGATACAATTAGAGGGTCGATACTCATCTTTGCAAGCTGCATGATACCCCTGCATTATCCTTCCCCTTGGGCATGGGGATTAAACATAAGTGTCTTGGTGTCTTGAGTTAGTACATACCAGGTACCATGGAATGATTTTTTTTCACGAGCCCCCGTATAGATAACTTATCGTCTCTTTCGAAGTTGGAAATGAACTAATGACTTTCTTAAAACCACGCTAGGGACGGATGTACTCTCGAGCTTCCGGGGGGTAAAAGGGATGGCACCTGTGACCAAGGGCTCGTCGAGAACGTCGCTGGGAGTAAAAACTCTTGCGAGTCGGGCTGGAGAGCAAAAAGAAAAGAAAAGAGACTACTCTCGCGCTACGTACATAAGTCTACATAAGGAGTGTCCTGGGGTTGGGTTTCCCAACTTATTCACCATTTCAAAGGTGGCCCAAACCTTGACCCCAAACCCTAACCCTAACGCTTCACCGCTACAAAACCTACCCAAAAACGTGAATATACTCCAAGCAAACCTGAGACACAGCTACTACTTGCAATCCTAGAGCTGCAGCACCAGTTGCAAACCACACGATTACGGTTCGCGCTCACGCGCTCACGGCCTCCGGGTTGGATCATCTCCCAACTTAACCAGAAGCCTAAGTCCTAACCCAGCCCCGAAGGCACAGTGGGTGAGATCAGGTCGCTGGGTGGGAAGCCCTAACCAAGCCCCAAAATGGTACCGGTAAGCGGTGGGATCAGGGTGTGGGGTGCGATTAGGGTTGACCAATCAAAAATGGAGGCGTGGTCTATTGGGTTTGGTCCGACAACGCCTTTTCACCGTCAGGCACTCAAATCCCTGATAATAGCGTGTGGCTTGCAAATTTTAGGGCTGCAGTTCTAGGATCGCCAGGAGGTCTCGGCAGTAGTCTGTCCTCAAAAACGTCGGTGCACTCCTTAAACGCCACGTGGAGGTTTAAAGCGGACAAAAAAAATGGGGAGATTCGGGGACGGCTCTTCTTTTCGATGGGGTATCTGGCAAAACCTGGTAGCCTTACAGCTGCACAAGTAGAGAGTGTATCCGTCCTCTGCGTGAGATTCTAAACTATGCAAGACGTTTGAGTAATGATCAAAATCTCTATCGCGTTATCACAGCCGTCAGCGTGTCAGCACGTCGGCAGCGTCGGTTCTCGTGCATGACCGAAAACTACGCCTTCATGCTTTCGTATATTCCACGGCAGTTCTCGGGATTTTTTAGAGCGAGTTTTTTACAGCGAGGACTTCATGGGATTTGGGAAGATCTCGCGGTTCCGTGAAAACATTGAAGCCCCGTTCCCGTCCAAACCGATCCCGCGCAAAAATTGTGAAATCTCGATCCCGTCCAAACTGATCCCGTGAATGGATCGATATCCCGATCCCGCCCAACCAAGTCCCGCCATTTCTCAGTTCCGCGGCGTGTAAACCAACGTAAATATTGAACTACAGCCATCCTGAATCTCGTTGAAAACTGTCCCGCGCTTTTTGATGAGCGCGGGATTCCCGTGTGCGACCAAGAGTACGTCAGCAAAACATCGATCGGCCTTGTGTACAATCTACCCATGGACTCGATTCTTGGGCGCCGATTCTTGGGGTGTGCAGTGCGCAGATCTACTTTTTTTCTTGGCCCTTGTGTGGAACGTCGATGGATAGCGTGTAAAACTGAGACGGCGCCCGATGTTGCAGTTGTGTTCGGTGTCGGCGTATAGGCGTATCATACTAGTTATATATGTGACCAGAAGTACTTGCTGCTGTGCTGCTAGTTGCTCAATTTTGTATTGCTCAGTGCTAATCTGAATGCACCGATTTTTGTTTTGTCATGGAGAGGCGTACTATCGATTGCGTTGGGAGGGTTGCGCCGGGCACAGCATTCGCGCGGTAAGCGTTTAGTGAAGATCGGCCTGGAATATAAAGATAGCGTACAGTTCCGTGGTTGTCGGATCCTCGCAAAACGTTTCGTGGAAACCCCGTGATTAATGGATCCCGTCCCGTCGGGTCCCGTGGTTACTCCGTCTCGCGCAAAAAAAAACGTGGAGTAATGGATCCCGTCCCGCGGTGTCCCGTGGGCGCTGAATCCCGCCCTCAAAAACTGTCAAGCCCCATGAATATTACATCCCGCCCAAGGCTGAACCGAAACAAAAAAACAGTACCGAGTACCGAGGACTGCTCTGATGTTTTCACGCCCAAGCGGTACTGTATATGTATATAACACCACCCGCAAAAAGTGAATACCAGGTACCAGGTACCAGGTATGCTTCAATCGTATTATAGTCTCCATGCCTATGAAAGCAGTACCTTTATGTTTCCTGTATCTTCATCCTCCGGAAGATGGGGAAAAATAAAGGTTAAGCTCACCACGCTTCCATGTATTTTCCATGAACGTCGTGTCAATTTAACTCAATTATATTCGCAATCCAGCACCAGCTGGCGTATCCTTCAGCTTCCGTGGTAGCGAGCAGCTGTCCCTACCGGCCGTCACCGTTAATATTCCAGCAGCGCAAGCTGCCGTTGTCTACGGAAGCTTGAGCATGTCGACCCGACCTGATCCCTGGGGATCAGGTGCGGTAGAGATAGTGGAGATAGCCACCCGGAACGTCATCCTTTCGGGTAGTGTACCAAGAAAACATGCATGCAATTACAACCGTAACGCGGGATAACCACCGCCGCCGCCACAGCCACCGATACCGACTGTGTTCGCTTATTAAATGCCCCCAGAGAAGAAACGGAAATCAAGCTCAGCGAAGAAATCTGATGAGATCGACACATTTCTTCGAGCTCATCTTTGCAATCTGCGTGTGATGCATGAACTCGATCTCGCAGTGGGGTATGGAGCAATGGAGACCTCGTGAAAGATGTATCCGTAGGCCGGTATTTCCCCTGCTTGAGTGATCCTAGTGCACAGTGCCGATACGAACGATGCAGCAATATTGATGCGATGCCTGCTACTGTTAATAGAGTACCTGGTACATTGAGCTGTAACACACCAAGCGAAAAAAAAACTTGTCCGTGAGAGTATCGTTCGTTCGTCCCTCGCAGCTCGTAGTTTTTTCGTGTTCGGTCGTTCCTCCGCGGATGTTCTCAAAAAAAAAGCTTTACAAAATTATTCTAACGACATCAGCTGTGAATTCTACGAATTTAGGGTCGATACTCATCTTTGCAAGCTGCGTTGTTGGTACTTGCAGTATACTTTGTGGGCGAGTTTCTCACTTAATGGGAGGGGTCCTGTTATTTTGTTTTTATTTCTTGTACATTAGCAGCAGCAGATAATTAACCATCGCGGGATATCAGAGGGGAAAATTGACCACAAGAAAAACTCGATTCCACACTGCTTGACTGGACTCGCCCATAAATGCAGGACGGTCCGGCAAAAAACTTCTTGCAGGTTGTTGGTCCGATTGGTCAAGAACTGGCCTTTCGGTCGACCGGGTTGTTAATGGGAAAATGCCATGAAAGACAAGCCCCGGAGCCGTGTGACTGCCCCTGCCGATCTCGCGCCTCCCAAAAGATTGTGGGCAGTCTAAGGTTAGGTGTGGGGATAGGCATATGACACGGTTAGGGTTAGGTTTGGGGTCGGGGAAGTCTGGGCGCGATTGTGCATGTATAGGATATACACTGACCACGAACGACCTGCAGGAATTTTTTGCCGAGCCGTCCTGCAAGAGCTGTTATTTCTGGGCTCAGAAATCACCAGATCCGCTGATTTCTGGCCTCGATTATTTCTGAACCCAGAAACAACGATGATTTCTGGTCCCATAGTGGATGGTTTTTATTTTTGGCGTCGGAGATCCCGGTTAAAGAGAGAAATAATCGATGAAAATATTCGCCATAATAGTAGGTCTTAGGCCAAGCCGCTTGGTTGCGACAATGCGAGGAGTCGAACGGCACGGGCGTATGTAATAGCGGCATGATCATATTCGCAATTCTGCATGCTCACACTTCACGCTGCTTTTACACTGCAAGGAGGTCGTACCAGGTACTCGAAAAAGGCGGGTGGATAAGGCAAACCTTACCATATGTCGGGTCGCTCTATCTCGGTCCCAAAACGGTTAACAGTTCGTAGCGGAGTGGAGAACGTTGGCTTACTGTGAGCTGGGAGGGTACGATGCTACACTTACCGCTGGCGAGGGAATCACCCGAGAATTTTTTGTAGGAGCGCTCGCGTAACAACTGCTACGAGAAAAAAAAAAGCAGTTCTGGCGTCGTCGCAGACGAATGCTGGGCGGGACGCGGGTGGGACAGGGTGTCTTACGAATAAAATGAAAAAATATCTGTCTGTGGGCCCTCGAGTCCTCGCAGACGAACGATGCTCGTACTGGGTGGGACTCGGGTGGGAGGGAGAAGGTGGGAAGGTGGGAATTTAACAGCAAGTTTTTCTCGGTTTTCTCATGTTTCCGAGTGTTTCATCACAGGAACGGGGCCACAGCTGCTGCCGCTTCTGGTATACCAGGTACGAGTATGCTAACAATATACGAAGTAATAAAGAGTTGGAAAGCAAAAAGATGAAAAGGAGCCCCAGAGGCTGTGAAAAAAACGAAGAGAGTTACCTACAAGTATTTTACTTCGGTCTTGGAAAGCGACCAATCCGCAATCGCGCAAAAAGAAACATCGCCCACACCGCCTCGACAGAGTAAGACGGGGCAAACGGCAAACGGGTTCAGTTACGAGGAGCATCGGTGCTGAGACACGCACGCGATTACCCAGTGAGACACCTGCGAACGAACGAACGAACGAACGAACAATAACTTATATGACTGCTGCGTTTTACAAGCAGGACTGCTGCTGCTGCATGCTGTCGGTCGCTGCTGCTCTGCCGCAGCTGTCAAGGTATATTCCGATGCTATGCATACCTCTGCTACGTAGTATTATACTCCGGAGTACATAATACCTGGTACGATCACTCTAGTACCGCTGCTGCTGTGTTTTACCAGTTATACTGCTGCTGTTGCCAAGCTGTTGCTGTTGTTGCGACGAACAAAACACGAAAAACGAAATAACACACTTCCCCCCCAACACACACGCGAAAGCACACAAACACACGCAACACATACTCACCGTCATAGACTCGAAACCCTCCAGCGACGAGACCTTGTTGCTGTGCAGGCTCAGAGATACCAGCATCGAAGGTTGCGCCACGCCGTAGGCGGGGAAGTCCACCTCTCGCAGCGACCCAAAGCCCTCGTTCATGGCGTTCAAAACTCGGACTGCTGTGGACTCGTGAACATCAACACGGCTGACGATGTCTACTCCTCCTACTTCCCATATCCCTCTTACTGGTGCTCCTTCTACTCGTCCTCCTGCTGCTACCCCTCCTGCTAGCACGCCTCTTCTCGTTATTTTGTTGCCCTCCGCTTGACAACGGCCGCTGCTGCTGTCGTCGCGAGGCGGTAACGTAGGTGCCAGCACGACATCCTCTCGAGAAGGCATCGACTATTTATTGGCAGGCACGGAGGGGTGCTCGTTGCTTGTTGCGGTGGGTGGGGAGAGGAGTGCCTTAGCCGGAGTTCTCACGTTATTTTGGTGTGATCTCGTTGTTGTTGTTGTTGCTGCTGTCGCTGCTGTTGTTGCTGCTTCTGCTGCTGGTGTTGATTCACAACAAGCAACGTTTCAGCTGTGGTGCTCTACGTACGTCCATTTGCTAGTACTTTGAAAAGGAGTTCGTTCGAGGCGAACGATAGTATGCGACGATGCCGTTTGTTTGTCGATGGAGATGTCTTCTGACGCTGACCAAAACCTACTGCCGTCCACTGCGTGGGTGCTTGGGAAACTACAGCACGAGCTTGATCCAAGTTATCAGCACCTTTCGGATGGCCATACAGCAGCTACCCAACCCCTCGCTCTACTGGAGGCTGCAGAGCAGGCAGCAGTTGTGCTGACACTTGAAACGTACAGAGACTGGAGACAGACACAGGCTTCGTATGATATTACAAAATAGAGGGATTGATCCTCATGAATCCTCTAAAAACCCCTTTATAAAAACGCCCTTTTGCTCTTGTGGAAGTCCCTGCTAACAACACTAGAAGGGGATCATGGGATCATGTCAAACGCTACGTGGACTACGAAGTGGTTCCTGGGTCACAACAGCAGGTCCCCGTTCTCTGAGATTCTGTGGTTCAGGCAGCAACCGCCTTGCGAGAGGGGGGTGATCGGAGACGATAGGAGAAACTCCCCTCGGACCTGCAATATCTGTGGGTGCTTCGACGGTTTCGGATGCCAGCGCAGAGACCACGGAGGCTGATAGTAGCTGGCTGACAGCCACCACCCACGATACAGCTGAACCTCAGTGAGATAGATACCTACTGGGGGCGGGGGGGGGGGGGGCAGCCACGATTAAAAGCTGAAACAGGGAGAGAGAGGCAAGCAGACAGACGTCCTGTTGGCACAACGGATTTATTGCCAGTAGGATCCGTGCTGAACTGTCCACGTTTCTCACGTCATCAGAGATGTCATCGTGGCTGATATCAGCGATGATATTCCTGGTTCAGCTCACAGCAATAGCTTATACCCTCCCCTTCGCCACGCAGCAGCAGCAGACACCAACGGGCATGGGCCCTTCCCGCGCCACTGCATCGACCACTTCGAGCACGTCGACCGCTGCATCGAGCTTACTATGTGTATCAACAACCTCGTACTCCGCTTTCATCGGCCCACGCGTCCCGCAATCCTCCCTGAGACGCATGACTACCGCAACAACTATTAATACAACCAATAGCAGTAACAAGAACAGTCGACTTCAAGTTGGGGGGGGCGTCTTTGGCAGCAGATATTGCAGAAGGCGTCGTAGAATACCCTCGCGAGGTAGTAGAAGACTGGGTCGGTGTGTGGAGGCGATGGATGTCGATGGACCGGATGTTGCGGGAGGCGTGACAGGGACGGCGGCGATTGGGCAGGGGGTGCCATCGTGGCAGCAGGCCGAGGCTGGAGCCGCGCTGGAGCGGCCGAACGTCGAGATGACTCAGGTAAAACGAACCAGGATCCTGGTCAGCTTGTTAGATCTGGTATTACACGAGAGTTTTACACACACGGCAGCAGCTACACATGAAGTCTGCTGATCACATTCTTCGTGACGCCCGCAAGGTGTCGGGATCATGTTCACCGCGTACCGGTACATCTTTTTAGCACTTGTACTTTATATGGGATATGTTTAACGGACATGGCTGTGGAAGTACCAGGTATCCGGTAACATATATAGCAGGCTCATATAGCAGGCTCCTGGGCCTTCGAGGCTCAATGTAAGATGCACAGTTATACGGCAGTACCAGGTAGTTTGCACTACTATTAAAATTACCTGCAGAGCTGGCTACCTCCAACATACAAGGTATAATCTACCAGTATCAGATACCAGGTAATAAATTCTATCGATTTAGTAGGCGGCTTGCAAAGATGAGTATCGACTCTAAAGTCGTCGAACTCACAGCTGACGTGGTTACGACAATATTTTTTTTTCAAAGGTTTAGTCTATACCTTGTAACAATTTTATAAGCTAGCAAAAATTTCAGGGAAGGCAAGTGGCAGATGGTGGCGAGCTCGGCTTGGCCGCGGCCGATCTTACCGGCGCCCGAGGCGCCGGTGATACTGTGACAACTATTGATGCGGGGCACGCTTTTTGCCCGAATCGATTGAAGCCCTGCACGGGGCTCAAACCGTTACACCGGCGGTGGGTTCGTCCGGTTGCACTTCACCCGTCGTGGCTCGCGTCCCTCGCGTTTACGTACCTGTGTCGCGAATATTGCTATACCCGGTATACACCTCCAATCTGACTTCGTCTCTTTCCCTTCAAAACCATCAAAGTACCAGCAATCTCCTACTTTTGATACGAACGTACAGCTTAGTACACCTCTCGGCGTTACAGCTGCTTTTGCGACCTCGGCTTACCTATCTCTGTTGTCCATTACGGGCATACGCGTGGTCGCAGGCGGACGTCGGCCCGCCGCGATGAAGCCGTCCTTGTATGTATCGTCTGCCCGAATCCAGACAAAATAGTCCCCTCCCCCCCTATTTCATACAGAGTATAGGGATTCACATAATAGGAGAATGTGAAGTATACCAGGAGGATATGTTATAGGAGATGAGGAAATTAGACGAATGTGACATGGAAGAGTTTGATAGACAAGAGAGTAGCGAGAAAACGATCGCAATCCTTGGAGATATATAGTGGTCACAGACGGCGAAACAGGACGGGGATAACATAAGCAAATCGTTATTATGTAATTATCGAGAAATCGAAGAGGTGTCTCTCTTGAGAGTAGGAACGGTGCTCCGTCTCGAAAGAGATGCGTGGTCAATGGTCGAATGACTAAGGCAACCAACAAATGAGTACGCCCCCCCCGCCCCCAATGTTATACCTGGTACTAATACGTAGTGCATATATAATTCCCGAGCCGAAGTACCCACCCCACCCCGCCCGCGTTTGCGGCGATCGCTTGCCGCCCACGCCCCCCTGAACAAAAATAGCCTGGGGAGTGGCTACAGGTTCCTGTGGGCGACCCCCGCCCCCTGTACAGCTCCAGAGACTCTTCCGGCGGTGGCATCGGCGGCGTCGGTGCAAAGGCGGACCCTTTCGCCGCGCCGGACAACCAATATCGCGACTCCTGGTTTGACACCCTGTGCATCAACCTCTTGAGCAGTCGAATGTCGGCCGCGCTTAAGGTTGAGGCTCGTGTGCTTCCCACACGTGGTGACGGCGACAGAGATAGCATTAGCAGCGGTAGCGGCAGCCGCGGCAGTGGTAGCGGTGGCAGCAGCGTCGGCCGCGGCAGCAGCAGCGATGGAACAGGAGGAAAACACGGAGGAGGAGGAGGCAGTGGTGGAGGAAAATCAGCGCGGGCAGATGCTAGCCCGGCCGCAAATAATGGGATGCGGTCGGAGCGCGGGTCGGCGTTTTCTTCACCGCCGGCGGTCACCTTAGAAGGCGTCGCTGAGGCAGGGGGCGTGACAAGAGATACCAGTGGCGGCGGCGGGGAGGGTTCAATTCAACCGGCGCTACCAGCAACAGCATTGGTGGAAGACTATTTCGCCCCGGAAACCCCGGAGGGAACGGCCGTCAGGGCTTCGGACAGCCTGGAGGAACGTGCTAGAGGCGGAAGGCGACCTGCTGTGGCGGTGATTTCGGCGGCGGCGTCGGCGGTGATGGCGGCAGCGGCGGTAGCTGCGCGAAGGGGAGAGGGGTTTACGATCTGGGGTGGACCGGGGGGTGGGTACACGTATACGGACTATGTTGCCCTCGCAACGGGGCTGCAGGCGGGGCCTACCGAGCGGCAGAGGGAGGTGGTGAGAGGCGTTTTGCGCTCCATATTCCCGGCGTGGTTCCCGGCGTTCTTCCGGACCCTTTTCCCACCGAGCAAGGTGTGTTGTTTTGTTCTTGTTGTGTCTACTGTGGCTGTCTCTTACTGCCACTGTTGTTGACTGTTGCTGCTGTTACTGGCTGCTGCTGCTTCTGTCTTCTGCGCCTCCCTGGTGCTGCTGCGGTCTTCTGTGGCTCCCTATTTCTGCTGCTGCTCTCTTTTGTTGCTATTGCTGCTGATGCCGCCGCCGCCGCTGCTACCTGTTGCTATCTGTTGCTGTCTGCGTATGCGGATGGCGTCTGTTGTTCTTCGCGCGCCCGCTGCTGCACCTTCACCCCCCCCCTCCCCCCCCCTCTTATCTTGGACTGGTGTTTTGCGCTCATCGCACTTGAACTGAACGAAGTTCGCCTTGTTACGTTTTTTCCTACACGCGTTTTTTCAAGTTCTCGGCGGAAGTTAACGCGTTCATGTGTCCGCCGCTTTTCTCGTGGCTGGTGGGAAAGTCGGAGCTTATCGACGGCGTTGTGGAATTCAAGGTAAGCGGCCGTACGGCGGGGGGGGAAAGGGCAGTCCATGTGGAGAGTTTGACCCGACCCGCATATCGACCAGAGCGGCGGGAAGGGAGGGAAAGTGGTGGCGGCGGGGGGGGGGCGTATGGTTCATTCGGTGAACCTGACGCGCAGATCGTGCCGTGGCTAGCGGATTAGCACGGCTTGGTTTGCGGCTTGGCTCGCGGCTTGGCTAGTGGCTTGGCTTGGCTTGGCTCGTTGCTCTGTTGCCGTCGTTGTACTGTAAGGAACTTGTCCGCGTACGGCACGTAGTCGGAATCGTGTCACATTGGTTTTAGTTTCTGTTTTACGTTCAGTTTTGCTTGTTGTTTTGCTTTTTTTGCATTTTTTTTTACGCGTTCTATGATAGAGGTATTACTTTTTTGCTTTTTTTTTTCTGGGTGATGAGGCTCCTTACCCGATTATTAGTTCTATTAATATTGTTAAAATCATCGGAATGTCATTCTTGTTTTTTTTTTGTATCTTTATTTTTTGTTTTGCAATATGATTTTTGTGTTTTGCAGTACGACTTTTTTTTTGTTCTTGTTTTTTTTCTTGTGTTTTTGCAGTACGAATGATTTTTTTTGTTGTCGCAGTACGAATGATTTTTTTATTTTGCAGCATGATTTTGTGTTAGCCAGTATGATTTTGTGTTTTGCAACTTGAGTTTGTGTTTGCAACAGGATTTTGCGTTTGGAAACATAATTTTATGTTTTGCAACATGATTTTTTCGTATAGCTCGTAGGTCATGGGATTGTTCGTCGGGTTACACTTTCAGCATTTCTCAAAATCCGTTTTTGCGTGAGATATAGAGTATGATTTTGTGTTTGGCAGTATTATTTTGTGTCTTGCAACATGAGTTTGTGTTTTGCAACAGGATTTCGCGTTTGGAAACATGATTTTTATGTTTTGCAAAATTGTTTCTTTGTATAGCTCGTATGTCATGGAATTGTTCGTCGGGTTACACTTTTAGTATTGCTCAAAAACCCGTTTTGGGGTGAGGTATAAAGTAGTTTATCAAGCAACCCCCAGCAGGAAAAAAGAGTCAGTGCTCTTGTGCCGTAGCAGGTGTCTTTCGTACCTCTCCAAGTATTATTTCTTGTGTTTGTTTTGTTTTTGCCGTTTTCTGTCGTCGGTTCCGTTTGTTGTTTAACGTGCGAGCAGGGCGGCGGGGGTGTGGAGCCCGGCAAGGAGGTGTGGCGAAGCACGGTCAAGGTGGAGCGGTGCCGCTACCTGGAGGCGAGCAAATGCAAGGGGACGTGCATGAACCTCTGCAAACTCCCTACCGAGGCGTTCTTCAAGGAAGACCTCGGTATGAAACGCCAGCTCTTTCAGAATGCATTCGTTCGTCCTTCGTTTGTGCGTAAAGCCATCACTTAAGCTTTCATGTTTACCCGTTCGCCGGAGATATCGAAACAAAACACGTCTCCACTCCAGACGAGACACACCAAAGGGGGCTACGAGTATTTTTTTTTTTGTTTCCGACAGAGATCACATTTTTTTGTTTGACAAGTATTCCATCTTCAAGAGCCTCAGACAAGGTCAGCTTGACGGCCACCACACAATTCGCCACACACGGAATTGCATTGCTGCCGATGGTGTTATAGGCCCTGACGCAATGTCAGCTGCGGCAACAACACATAACAGCAAAAGAACAACGGCCGCATCCTCATATTTTTTTTTTGGTTCGTTATAAGCCACGGAGCTTCTCAATCAGCGCTGAGTTTTGTCTGTTACAAAGGAAACGCGCCGCGGAGGAGGCGCACTTGCTCTTTTTTCCTACTGAGGGTGGCTGCTTGAGGAGCTAGTGCTACATACTCTGAGGCAAACAAATGATTTTGAGTACACTTGAATATTCAACCCCATGAACATATGGCCTATGAAATCATAACCATACGAAGCGAATAATAAGGTGAAAAATGAATAGCATTATCATGGGTCAAGGAGCCCGCTTAATTCAGAAAAAAAAAAGAAGAAAAGTATCAAGGCTATCGTAGCACGCGTCGAAGACCCACACCAAAAAGCCACTCAGTCAGCGCCGACTAAGTGCCTCAGTGGTCTATTCTTCATAAGGAACGGTCTTGCTCGAGCTCTTGTCCCCCTAACGACAACGATGACGACGTCTGCTATCCTCTTGGCGCTTCCGATTCACCCCAAAGGAATGCCGCTGCGCATGACTCCTAACTTCGAAGACCTATCCTGTGAGTTCGCGTTCGGCCAAGAAGCTCTGGCTGTCGAGGACGACCCCCTCATGCAGGAGGTAAGAGCGGAGGGGGCAGCGGTGGGGAACCGGGGGGCGGGGGGGGGGGGGGGGGGGGGGAGGGGGGGGGGGGGGGGGTGGCACGGACGCACGGACGCACTTGCGCGCTTTGTGCGTGAAAACACCCGCAGAGAGCTGCTGCTGCGCTGACGATGATGGTGGTGGCGATGATATTCTCGCATTAACTTATATCCGTGAATTATAACCCTTGGTTTACGAAAAGGGGTGCGCATACCATGGTATGTACTTATGCGGCCTGTATCCAGTCAACGTCGTCAATAGCTGCATAACCTACGGGTTATCTCTGCTACATTTGTCCAGCTTCCGCTACGATCAGTAAAGTAGCTACCGAAGGCGCGCTATCTCTTGTGTCGCTGTGAAGAGGGGGTCTCTTGCTCCCGAATGTGTCTCGGTTCGTGCTCTTTTGTGGTTCGCTCACAATCCGCGCGCTCTGCTCTCATGCGACAATTCGCACAGCGAGGGAGCGGTGCGGCCACCCCCGGTGCAGCACGAACCGTAACAGAAAAAACAGCCTTCCCCAAAACAGATACCCAACACAGGGAACCAAATAGAATAATCCCCGGATGAATACTGCCCAGGAACGCCAACGCCAAAGAACGAACACGCCTCCTACACAGTTGAAACCCCCCATCCCGAAAGCCTGTATAAATATCCTCCCTCCCCTCTCCTCGCCCTCTCCCCCCGCCGCCGCCAACCAACGCTTTATTTCCCTACAGCCCTGCTGGGTGCAATGCCTCAACTCCGACAAGCAGCCCAGGACTCCCCGGAGGGCGTGCCACACCATGCCGGAGTCCCCTCTGAAGAGCTAGCGGGGCGCTACCGGTCCTCACGTTGTAGAAATCAGCAGCTACCGCCACCGCCACCGCTGCGGCTGCCGCAGAAGTCGCTGCCGTAGCGACCACTTCCTCCGTTCCCGCTACAGTCGTGGTGTCTTTAGTTTCGGTATGTGGTACCAACAATACCGGCAGTATACCGGACTACGGCACCAGAGGGTATAGTGCCGATACTGGTATTACAGTGGTATAGCGGGTTTCAGTCGTGCCAAGCGATTTCACCGGCACTATGGCGGCAAGAGACACTGCTCAGCCTGCGCTATGGAGGGACCCCTACTACACTCCGAAACTAGCGTTAACCCTGTGGAGTTAACCGTACTAGTAGCGGCCGCGGCGGCCGCTGTCACCGCCACTCCGAAAGTAGAGTTGATCATTTCACCACTGCAGAAATGATCCTACTCTGCATCCAAGTAACAAGAGTGCAGATGTGAAAGGGTTATGGCCGTACGTGTACGAGCGGCGGCGGGAACAGCGACACGGCGGATGCAAGGGGGGGGGGGGGGTGTACTCATTTAATGCATAGCCGTAGTCTTAACCCATAGACCCTCGCATCTCTACCGTGCGGGGACGGAGCACGTCGGGTTTCACCGGCCAGGTAGACATCGCGTGGGGGGGGGGGGGGGGGGGGGTCGGCAAACGCGAGCCAGCTTGATCGTAAATATGTAGCTGTTTTGGCGATATTACGGCATACTTTCCGCTGAAAGGGGGGGTAGGCTGCCGCGAACTTGCTTGATCGTGGATATAATGCTGTTTCGCAAGATTGCGACATACTTTCTACTAGTTGGTTGTAGAATTTCCAACACGAACCTATATTCGCGAGCAGGCTGGTAGTTGCGACGCGTTTGGGTCGGTTGGCAAGGAGAGAGGGTTTTGAAGGCGATGGAAGCTTTCGGGGGGTACGTAGAGAGGTTTAAAGAGGCCATGGAGACTTTGGAGGCTTTGGAAGCTTTGGAGTCGTCCTTCCCACCTCTACCGTATGTAATTAAGTTGTGACGAGGCAGACGGGAGTGCGCTGCGCGCGCGCATTTCCGCGACACGCTGGCCCTGCGTGCCGTCGGAGTAGAGTCATCGTTGCGGAGGGTAGATCCACGAGGAGGGGTAGCAGCCGTTCCCCGCTACAAGTGAGGAGAGGGGAAGGGAGGGACGCGTCCCCTGGTCGTTGCATTCAGGCGCTTCGATTTAGTTTCGTACTGGTGCGGGTGCTGCTGTAGAAAGGAGGGTCGAAAGTTTTGACGGGTCGTGTGACAGGCGTAAGACGGAAGGAACAGGGGGTGCTCCTGTGCAATTGGCAATCGTTTTGCCAATGGTAGTGCGGGCGTTGATTGCTCCCTCTCTGGTCGGTTTTCGGGTTCTGGACGGGAAAACGTGGGGTCGCCTACCCCATTTGCCCGCTGCAGGCGACGAAATGGTGAGAGCATGAGGATAAAGAGAGGGGATTTTCCAGAAATATGTTGCCCTTGTTTAGCGGCGAAGGGGGAGTTTATTCACGCGTAAGCTTTAGCGTGTGTTGATGTTTTCCCACCGGATTTTTATGCTGTATCGATGTTGCGGTCGGCACGCACACGTATGCGGCCTTTGGGCGAACCGTATGTATTCACGACAGGCGTATGGTGTGGTATACAGGGGCATGGCGGGCGCGGTTTGCTAAAGTTTTGCGGCTTTGTTTTGTGTTTATCGGAGGTTATGTTGGCGCTATGTTGATGTTTATGTCGAACCATGGCTGACTTTCGGTGTGTGCTGTTGTATTAACCCATTTAGCACTGCGCCACCCCGCCCGCGTTTTGGGGGGAAACTGCTTGAAGTTTGTGTGGGGTATCTTGCGGTGGTAAAAGGTTGAAGGGTTGACCTCTATCATTCGCATTAGTACTGCCAGCCGCTTCCAGTTGTCGTTGTATCTTCGGAGATGTTTTGTTTGGAATGTTGTTTTGGGTGTAACCGTTCACGTGAAGCCGGTACGTAACACAATCGAGTAAACATCACCCCATTCCTCCACTGCTGTGTTTGTGTCCTCAGCACTCCATCCGTAGAACCATGCCTAATTCCGTCGGCCACAATGGGCACGCAATGAACACCAGATTTTGCCCGTTCTTCGTAATGGTGATTTTTTGCTTGTTCGGGTGCAATCGTCGGTGTGTTTCCCACGCAAGCGAAGCGGTGTGCGGGGATTGGAACAGCAGCGCCTGAAGGTGGAGAGAGACGGGGGCACGACGACCTCCCCGCTCCTGTAGTCTCTGTAACTAAACGCTTTAATCGTTTTTTCGCGACCTGGTTCCACGAAAGTAAAACAAGAAGAAACCGATATTATCAAGCGACCAACAAGAGCGTGCAACAGCACATAATATGAAGATCGTTCCTAACGAACGCAAAAAAATCACGATTCCTGACATTTTGAAATTCTGAAAGGTCACGTTTTGAAAAACAATCACGCCTTTTTTCGTCAGGAACCCTGACATAATTTGTTATGGAAAATGTCAAAATGATTCAGAGTCCGGATTCTTGACAAATCCGTAGGACAAACGAGTGGCCGGTGTATCACGCAGGTTGCAAAGATGAGTATCGACCCTACATTTATCGAACTCACAGCTAACATCTTTTATTACAAGATTTTATTTTTCGAAACATCACGATTCGTGAAAAGGTCACGTTTTTTTGTCAGGATTCCTGGCATTTGTTGTGTTCGTCAAGAAAGGCCCTGACCATGCTGCGTGAAACTCGAGTATGGTACGGCTGCTTCCATTGCAGTTAGGACGCACACGCTACCCCGTCAATCCGAGCTGATGCCTGTGGCCGGTGCTGTAATCGTCTTGTATATTTTCGGCGTTCCTCCTCCCCTATATTCCCAGCTCACTAGGGTACCACATGTGGCGGAAATTTCAACTGTGCCTATGTGAGGGACGCCGAACGCTTCTAATCAACCATCTATCGGTGACACGATAAAAGCAACCGTTGTGTGAGCTACGCCGAACGCGCAACCATCTATCGGTGACACGATAAAAGCAACCGTTGTATGAGCTACGCCGAACGCGCAACCATCGCCCTTGGAGCCGAAGCATTATACTGTTTGTTGTGTGAGCGCGACGCCAAACGCGCAACCATTTTCTGTAGATAGAGCCGTTCGTTGTGTGTGAGCAATGCTAAACGCTCGACCATCTTCTGTACAGCTGAAATAATACCGTTGTAGGAGCGACGTCCAACACTCAAGCATTTTCTCTGCGTAACGCTGTGAAAAATGCACTGCAGCGCCAATGCCATTGGCTTTCTTTTCCCTAGATGCCCTGTTTTTGAAAGTTCGATTTCGAGTTTCCGTCACAGAGACCCCAGGTTTCGACACCTAGGGAATGGCACCGCTGTGTGAACGACGCCGAATGCTCAACCATCTAATGCATGTAGCGCTACTAGACCGTCGTTGTACAAGCGACGCCGAAAGCTCTGCCGTCTACTGTTCGTTGCGTGTGAGCGATGCTACACGCTCAACCATCTTCCGTAGAACTAAAATAATACCGTTGTGTGAGCTGCACCGAGCACTCAATCGTTTTCCCTACGTAGCGCCATAATAATTGATTTAAATGTACTGCAGCGCTAACACCATGGCCCCGATGTCCCCTAGGGGTTTTGTTTTTGTGAGGTGTGAGGTTGGATTCGAGATTCCGTCACAGAAATCCCCAGGTTGACACCTATCTGGGGAAAATTACAGTTGTGTGAGCGACGCCGAGCGCTCAATCACCTTCCGTCGTAAACATTCACCGTTGTGTGAGCGACGTCAAACGGCCAACCATCTTCCGTAACGCTAGCGCTATAATACTACTGATGATGTAGGAGCGACGCCGACAGCCCAGCCATCTGCCTTACATAGTGCTACAACACCGTCCGTTGCGCGGGCGACGCCGAGCGCTCAACCATCTTCCGTAGCGCCAGAAAAAATACCGTCGTGTGAGCAACGCCGAATGTTCAACCATCTTCCACAGCGTTATAATAGTAACGCCACTGTATGCATCAGTAGCGCCGAAAGCTCAACCGCACCTTGAGAACTATCAATAGACCAAAAGCGGACGCGTCACGCACCACCCAAAAAAAAAAAGTTTTTTCTCCATGCACACCCAAAACGACGACAGCAAGGATCCTCAGTTTCGAGGAGAGCTACAAAAAAAAAAAAAAGGTTCCCGACACTATTTTCTGAGTGTTTCGTCCGCAACGGCGTGCGCGCAGTTCTAGAGGGGCTAACTGTAGTGCAACACCAGCGGTTTGCCTTAGCATGCTGTCCCCTAATATATAGTACTTGGCGCACTGCCTAATTACTCCTCCTTTTTGGACGGTCATGATACATGATATCGTATCAACCTTTGCGGGGCCCAGCAACGTCAACGAAACGAAAGAACCACCGTCTTTTGCCAACTGCGTTGTCTAGCACGATCGCGCAGCAGTACGGGCAACGTCGCCCAGCTCCTTGTGTCGTGGCTCGGAGGCTAACCCTGCTATCATCCTTTCCAGCAGTCACCTCTACTTCGGGTGGCCGAGGCTGTAAATGTCATGCTTATCCTATACGTTTTACCTCTGCAGCAGCCACGTTTGCTTCCTGTGGACGATGCTGTAATCGCAACATGACATTATGTATTCAACAATATTTCTCTCTCAAGCCCCAAAGCTACGGGCAGCGTCGTCCAGCTCCTTGTATCGTGGCTCGGAGGCTAACCCTGCCATCACCCTTTCCAGCAGTCACCTCTACTTCGGTTGGCCGAGGCTGTAAATGTAGTGCTTATCCTATACGTTTTCCCTCTGCAGTAGTAGCCACTTTTACTTCCTCCTGTGGACGATGCTGTAATCGCCACATTTATTCAACAACATTTCCCTCTCAAACCCCAAAGCGATTTGATAAGCCCCTTAGCAGCATATATATGAATACAGAGAAGAGACGTTAGGAACGTGTATACATACATGTTACCAAGCCGCACGCATCAAACATGAACATCGATTCTTCCCAAACGGTTCGCGGGGGGTGGTTGGCCATGAGGCATCCTTGGTTCACCCCCTGGCTTCCTAGGTAGATGGATATAAGGATATAAAGGGGGAAGCTTGCACACATCGGACACATCAGATCCCCTTTGATCTATTGATCTGTCTTTCAGGGGAGATAGATCCCTTGCCTGTATGACCTGCCTGGCCTACAGATCATGTTGACGGGTGATAGCGGGACGATATCAATGATATAGCACATACTTCCTGGGTTGAACATGTGCTACACATAGATCCTGCATAACATGTCATACCTACAAATATGGGAGCTAGATAATCTACATCGTGATCTGTCGGATGCGTGGAAGCATGCCTAGTGTCATACATCCACGGGCGCTATGCTCTGCGTTGAGGTGTATCCAGATTTCCTGCTGCACGCATTTACAGATCGAAAACATAAGTCAACACATGCATACATCGTAGTAAATTAAAAAAACAAAATACCAGGTATATACCAATTTTCCTACCGTGCGCAGCTCGGAACCCAAAACAAAAACTAAAGATATTGAACACGCGCTGCCAACGTATCGCGCAGCTTGCAAAGCTGAATATCAGCCACTCAACCGATCGAAATCACTGACATCATTTGAAATGATTATATAAAAATCACAAATAAATACAATTCACGCCGCTCTCAAGTCTCCCATCAGCAGCCGGCATGCAGATGAAAACATATTCACTCCACCCCGAAAAACGAGCTCTTCCCACGTACAGGCGAGGCCGAAAAATACAAAATGCAAGGCGCAACGTTCCTCTGTATGTGCTACACCCGAAACCTCCTGCTGCTTGTAGGCTGCTGCTGCTGCTGCTAAAAGCCGCTGCTTACAGCCGCTGCTGCTGCTTCTGCTGCTGCTCTTACTATCGGCATTGCTGTGCTCTTCGCGCTCGATGTAAACCCAACAACGAAAAATAAAAACGAAAAAAAAAGCTAGAAACAAACAAAGTGCGACGACGTGTGGCTCGCGATACTCCCCCCTCCCCCTACCCCCCCCGGTATGCGCCCAAGCAAAGCGCTATGACACGTATACACATTGCACAGCGTGCAACTCATTCCCATGGGGTACAACATGCCGTGGCAACAACAACCCTCGGGAATAACGCCCGTTCTCCCCATATAGACACGGCTGACCAAAATACAAAAGCGACAGGAGCCACCACGCCTACTACAGCTGCTGCTGTTGGTACGACTGCTGCTGCTGACACTGCTGCTGCTGCTGCTGCCAGCTGCTATATAACATCTGCGGTGCCGATGGCGCTCACCGCACCCACAAACCACCTTCCACATACAAAAAACACAACAACAAAAAACAGTGAGGGCGGGGGCGGGGTGAACGCCACCGTGTGGCTCGCGAGGCTGTGTGCTTCGCGAGGCTGTGTTCGGGGCGCCCAAATAAGGCGCTTCGTAGATACCTGGTATGATACAGCACAGCGTGTGCCAACCGGCGGGGGGAAAAAGATTGTCGTGGAGATCCGGAAGCCTGATTCCAGCTGACACGCCGCCGAGCCAAAAACAAGAGTTGCTACGACAGTATAGGTGAAAATACCACAATTTTTTTTCAGAAGGTCCTCACGTTGGGAACTAGCTCTAAGACCTCGTCCAAAAACAGATTTTGATAAAATATTGTACCAATAATCCCATGGCCAGTACCTATCCAACCATTGCTATCGTAAAAAAAAGCTGGGGTTTCCAGCGATATTTAATCAAACATGTACTACACCCATCGCTGCAAGGGCCACTAGACGGAAAGAAGCACCATCCTTGCTACTGCTGCTGCTGCTGCTTGTTGCGATGCCGGTCGCACGTGGTGTGACCTCCCCCCGTGCGCGCTACACCGCCTCAAAAACATGAAAACCGAAACTACAAAAAAAGCTTAAAACCACTATCGCCGCGCTTTTGTGTGGCCTTGTAAGACCGATCTTCCGGTGCGCCTCGTACAGAACATTGCTTGTACCGTGCAAAAAAAAGCAAAGAGATCGTACACCAACACCCAACTTATTACGCGGCCGTTCTTCTCTTCGCGGAACAAGCACACGCCGCAAAGCACGGACGATCACACACACCCCTGTGATGAATTTCGAGAACCACCTTTCTGCAAAACTAGAGGGGGCACACAACCAAAATATTGGTCTTGGAAATATATCGTGGACATCTGTCCAGAGACGCGTCGCTCAGCGAATTTTCAATGTCCCCGTTTTCCAGGAAATGAGCTCGACATTTCGCCCAAGGGGGTGTGTTACCTCGCGTGTCATACGGTAACGACAGCCGTCGAAGTACAGTTAACTTTTGCTCTGTGCCCTGCCGGCACATGGGTCAACTTTCACGTCGCCGGCGGTGGTACAACCCCCTCTCGAACGGAGAAAGCGGCGGGTGTGACCTGCGTGGGCACGCCCTCCTCCTCTTGCCCTTCCACTCCGTTCTTAGCACATACTCATGTCCCCTCAACCCCCCTCACACTTTATACTACACTCCGCCTCCAGCAGATAGCCATCCTCCCCCACCCCCTTCCTGTCGTCCCTACACTCCGTCCTTAGCAGAGTGTCATGCCCCCTGCCCACCCTCCTCTTCTTCCTACCCTCCCAAGACAGTCACACCCCCCCTACCCCCGCCCACTGTCTACTACACTCTCGCCTTTAGCAGATGGCCACCCCGCCCTCACTCCACCCCTTCTGCCTACACTCCACCCTCAACTAATAGCTATACCTCTTTGTCCCCCTCCTCTTCCCCTCTCAGCAGATATTTATACGCTCCACCCCACCTTCCTTTCCCTCCTACGCTCTGCCCTACGCTGCCCGTCATGCGCTCCTCCAAACCCCACTTCCACCTTATACTACACGCCGCCGTGCCCGTCATGGCTTCAACAAAAAAACACACGTTCCCGCTTGCCCCGTTAAGTCCACCACACCCTAGGCGCGCGCGGTACGTTCCCTAAAAAAACGACAACGCGCGTTCTTGCTATTGCGCGGTTCTTAGATGCTTGCCAAACGGCGCCTCGATGGGCGCCACACTTGACCTCCTAGTGGGAGGAAAACTCCGCGTCTCTCCCCACACCCTCCCTATGCAAAATGCGCCCGGTCTACTGAGAGTATTTACTTGGTATTTTGCTATCTGAAATTGTTGGCCGCGCGGGGCGCATCGGTCACCCCCAACCCCTTCGTATGTCGTTGTTCACAGCACTCCTCGACTCTGAGCGGCCCGCTAGCGCAGCCCCCCCGCCCCACCAACCATACCACCGAATAAATGGTGTGCTCTATATACATGCCCCGCGAGGGACGACAAAGAAAAAAAGCACCGCGTCGCCCAAACACGAGCCACTGCTGCTTTTAAAGCTGTTCCGCTAGCCCGAACACGAGCCACAACTGGCTCTATAGATATACCGCTGGTCCCAACACGGACTACTACTATTTCTATAGATGTACCGCATCCTGTTTCTGTAGATGTACCGTATTCTCCATGACAATTCGGGCGAAAAGCCCTGGGCAGAGATATTCAGAAGGCGCGACCGATGGCTCCAATCGGAGCAACCCCTGACCTTCTCCCTCTTCCCTCCTTCTCCCCCCTCTCCTCGCTCCGCTCTCCCACCGCTCGCGAGTGAAAACGAAAAAAAAAAACTACCGCTAGTCCAATCACGAGCTACTGTTTCTGCAGGTGTACACCCTAGCTCTAACGCGAGCTACTGCTTCTACCAATGAACGTGTCGTGCCTAAGTAGCGAATCAATTCAGCAGGCACGCAGCTCTAATTGGAGCAACCGCCGAAGTCGCCTCGCCTCTTCCCTCTCCCACTTTACCATCGCTCGCGAAGGACGACTAAAAAAAAGCAATATATACCGCTAGCCCAGACATGAAGTACCAGGTACTGATTCTGCAGTTGTACCAAAGTAGTGAATAAATTCAGCAGGCGCAACCGGCGGCTCCATTCGAAACAACCGCCGACTTCCACCCGCCTCCCCCCGCTCCCACCCTACCACCCCTCGCGCAAAACGCACCACTAGCCCAGATACGAGCCACCGTTTCTACGGGTGTACGGTTAGCTCTAACACGAGCTACTGCTTCTACATGTGGACTTTCAGTACCAAAGTGGCCAAGAAAATCGGCGGGCGCAACCGCCGGCTCCTATCGGAGCAACAACCAACCCCCCCTCCCTCTTCTCCTCCCTCCCTCCTTACCATCCCTTGAGCGGGACGACTCCAAGTAATACGTACCGGCCCCTCAAACGCGAGTACTGTTTCTACAGACGTACCGCTAGAACCGAAGCAGCTCTTCCTCCGCTAACCCGAGCGTCGAGACCGCACAAATACACTCAGAAGACGCAAGTGGTGCCCGTCCCCAACCGCAGCCACCTCCCCCGCCCCCCTCACTCCCGCCTCCCCCCCCCTCCCCACCCTCTACCCCCTCTCTCGTATCCCACCCCACCACCCCCCGCGCACATGAAAAAAACAAAAATGCACGGCAAAAAATATTAGTATCCCGTCCCTCTCCCCCATCCCCCCTACCGACAGGCACGTGAACATAGCGCAAAGCGCACAAAAAAGGTACACTGAACGCGCGCAGCGAAGCCTCGACAGCGCGCAAGTCCGTGAAGTAGGCGCCGTGCATACCCCCCTCGTACCCACCACCCCCCGCGCGCGTTGGGAAACAAAAAGCGCACGGCAACAACCAAAAATGTCTCCTTTCCCCGCTACCCACGGCCACGCAAAAAACGCGCACAGCGCTAAAACAAGTGTGCTAAAAATAAAGGTACGCTCATAAAGGCACGCTCAAAAAGGTACGTCGAAGGCGCGCACCGCGTCCTCAACAGCGCGCAGGCCCGTGAGGTAGGCACCGTGCATGCTCCCCTCGTAACCGGCGCTTGTAGCTTCTCCCGCGAAAAAAACGCGATCGCGGCTTTTCGTCCCGGGCCCTGCTTCAGCCGCGAGGCCAATTGCGGCCCCCTGGCCGGCCGAGTGGGTGTCCTCGTCTCGGGCGCCCACCGGAAAATAGCTGTAAGATCCCCGTTGGCACGGCTCATTTGCCCAACTGTTGCGTGTTCAGGGGAGGGGGGAGGTGAAAGGGGAGGCGGAGGGGGGGGGGGGGGGGGGTACTCAGTTTGTGCATGGCCGTAGCCGTATGACCATAGACCCTCGCATGCCTACTATGCCGGAACGGAGCACGTCGGGTTTTCACCGATCAGGCAGGCATTGCTTGCACCAAGCGCGAACCGCCGTGAGGTGTTCGGCGAGTCGCATGAAGGGTGAACTGCATATTTCCAAGAACCGCTTGTGAGACGGACTTCGGCACCTTGTGCCTACTTTCTTGCTTATGGATGACAGCGCAAACGAGTTATACTTTGTTTTCTGGTGTGGCCACTCCAGAGACAGTAATGTGTACTACTATGTAACTGCCTGGTGGGTGCCTTACCACATTCACACTGCGCGATGCGAACATTCCCTTTGTGCAGAGTTAGGGTTCTTCACCCCGCACAATATGATCTTACTCGATAACCGTCATGGTGACCGCCAAAAAGAAACAAAAAATCGCTACCCTAGTTGTCTAGCTCACGCAGTGATTGGCATGTTTTACAGCGCCGTTGCCAACCAACGCCAACCCCAATAAGCATATAATGCTTTACAGCGCCGGCGCCAACCGAGGCTAACTACCTGTATTTTACACATATTTTAGAGGAGGGGAGAGCGGGGGGGTTATCGGCGTTACGTCCAACTGTATCGAATTACGCAAGAGAGCCAGACGCTTCCGTAGTGAGCGCATGCCGCCAGCCCCGTTAGAGCTGTACTCTCGACTCTTTGGACAAGATACAAAATAATTGGATTTTAGAGTGGAAGCATCGTTTCAGTGCTAAAAACGGCTGAGCGCGTGATCGACGTCACAGCGCGCGCGCGCGCGGGTGGCGCCGCCCTCCAACCTACAAAACGCACCTGGTGACAGTGACAGACAGAGGTTCAGGTATCTCCTTGCCCTTCCCGAATGCGTCGATCAGGGTAGGCTTCACCAGCCGAACGTATACCTCCGTCGCGTGCGCCTCCCTCCAGGCGTCATCGCCCTTCCTGTTCCCCGTCTTATCCGCCACCGCCCCTGCCGCTGCTACCGCCGCAACAGCCGAAACCGCGCGCCCCCGCTCCCCCGTTAACGCCGCCGTCAGCACGGGAACTCCTTTGGACCACAAATAATTTTCCAAGAAAATGGGAGCTGGGCCAAAAATGGCGGGGTTGGCCACCGATAGCGCGTCGAACGCCTCCCGCGAGGCTTGAACAGCCGACGACGACGGCTTAGTAACCGCCGCCGCCACCGCCACCGCCGCCGCTGCCACCGCCGTCACCGGTGTAGTTGAGACTAGCTCCGCGGGCGGCACAGTCCCCCGATCTTCTCCTGAGGGGGTCGGGGTCGGCATAGCCGTGGGGGTGTGGGGGTGCCCGTTGGGCACCGTTCGCGACGACGACGACGACGACGACTGTACATGCGGGAGGGAAGGTCCTGAAAGGGTATTCGAGGAAGCCGCGGAGTTTCCCAAGTAGGGGAGGGGACGGGCACCGGTGGGGGAGGCAGCGGAGAGCGGGGGTGAAGAGCTGTCGTCCCCGGGGGATGCGACGGGACAGCACCCGATGAAGGGGGCGTCGTTAGGCCAGAAAACCTCCTTGAACTGCATGGTTATCTTCTCGTACGTGCCCATGCGCAGACGGGACATCGCCAACCTGGATGCCTGGTTACCCCAAAACACACCCCAAAAGAAAGCAGTAAGGCGATCGAGGGTCGGCGTTTATTCAGGGTCATTTTCTTAACGAACGCGCAAAATCAAGGGTCGTGAGAGAGACACACAGGCACACACAGACACGTAGGCACACCTACAAACTCACACGCACACACGCACGCACACACAGACACACCCACATGCACACGCACACGTACACACAGACTCACAGACAACGTAAGAAACACAACAAACATACACTAATACACAGATAAAAACAGCGCACAGTCAAGAAATATCAAGACCGCAAAGCGATAAGGGGGTCACTTGCGCGCCACAGCAAAACGAGGCCCCACGAATGACCTCCCTATCGTAGCCACGGTCTGTCGTGCGACACTATCAAGACATCGTCACCAATCACGGCAACGCGAACGGACCCTTGCCATGCTTGCGTGCGCGAACGCAAAGCCAAATACAGCAAACCTCCCTTGTGGTTGCCGCAAACAAGGCGAACAATTAATGTTGCCTAAAGTCAATAATCAACTGATTGCCAAGACCTAGCCGGTGCTTTCAAGACAGAAAGGCCTACGAGTGAAGGCGCTGTGAAAGGTAAGGAACGTGCGCAATCTTGTAGACACAAAAGCGCCCACGGCAACGCCTACAAAAAATAGTTAAAACCCACAAGATACGAAAAAGAAAAAAAAAAAACGCACCTCTCGCAGTGGGGGGTCGAATTCCACGACGCCCGCCTGCATCAGCGACAGCGGAATAGCTACGATGACGGCATCACCCCTCACCACCTCTTCCTCCTCCTCCACTTCCTCCTCCGGCGGTCCTACATCCATCCCCGCTACCCCCTTAGGGGGGAGCGCCTTCTTCTTGATGGAAACATGAATGGTTCCTTCGGTGGCATCTTCTTCGCTAATATTGCCATCGCTAATGTTGCCACTGCTTGTATTGCCACCGCTAAAGTTGTCACCGCTGATGCCGTTGCCGCTAGCGCTGATGATGGAGACGCGACGGACAGGGGCGTTGAGGCTGAGACACTCACGCACCTGCCCAGAAGAGAAGAACGGGCGGAATCGCGACAATAAGATCACGGCACTGAATTTGAGAAATAACCTTACGGTGCGGTCAGCAAGGACTATTTAAATTCATTAATTTCAACGAGTGAGTGAGTGGGTGAGCAAGTGAACGCCGCCGCCAAAACCAAAAACACGTGCACGTACTTGCGGTAGGCTTCAACAGCTCTGGAATGGAAGAACACCCCAGCGAAAACACAAACACACACGAACACGCAACGGAAGCACATCGCACGCTCCAGAAAACAAAGAAAGCGAAACGGCACCTGGGGGTTGGCAACAGCGTGAACAAGGCGCTCCACACCACCCTCCACCATGCAGTGCGGCCCCGGAAAATCTCCGAATACACCCTGAGGACGTTTATGGCGACACACGACTACGAATTAAAGTGGGAAAGCAAGGGACGCAAGGAGAGCCGCCGGGAAGGTTCTCCGAGAAAAGGGTTCAGGCACGAGCGTGCCACGGTAGGAGCGCCGAGAGCGAAGCAGGGCCTCATAATCAAATTATTCCAAGGCGGAGTGCTTGCCGAGGTATTCGTAAGTATCTCTATTGGCAGTATTACACAGCAAAAGGTTATTAGCTACCAGGCATACTGATGTTTAGGCGGAAAAACTATTTGGGATTAATGCGGGATGATATTGGAAGCATCACCCAGCAACAGAGTTACGACAATCCCCCGTAACACGCTGAGGACGGTCGGCTTTTATTATCCCGGTCTGCTTCCAGGTATATTCTCTCTACAACGGGAGTGCGGTGCTAGAAGGGTTGACACCCGATTTTTTACCTTCCAATTTTGTTATGTGTGGTCGCGAATAGGCCCACCGGCCTGTCTGCCCGGGAGGCGGTTGCAATCAATCTCGATCGATATAAGCTGGACGTCCAATCCCAGTTTCAAAATAAGTAAAAGGTTTGCTTATGTTGTGGTTCGGACAAAATTCGAGAAAGAAAAAGCGATAGCTCTCAATTTCTTACCTCCCAAGTTCTTAAGTACTGCCGCGCACTATTCATCGGCCGCCTAGCTGTCCGCCCGGGAGGCGTTTGTCGTCGATCCCGAGAAATCTAAGCTTCAAGTCACGCAAAAGTCGAATCCGTACCAGAGAGGGACAGCGCCAACAACAGCCTTAGAAGCCAAAATATCTCTCAATTTCTCAATTTCTCGACCACACATTTCTTGGATACCAATTTGTTAAATGTAAATTCGTCAAATACCCTATATCAATCTCTTGACCATCAATTTATTAAATTTCTTGACTCAAAAAATCTCAAGTACGCACTGTCTACCTGTCCGTCCGGGAGACAGTTGTGGTCGATCTCGAGCGACCTAAGCTGTAAATCCCGCAAGTCGCACCCGTACCAGAGGGACAGCGTCCACAGCCTCAGCCGAAGCCGCGCCATCTCTCGCTCGGAAAGGGAGCAGAACGGCTCTTCCAGCAAAACGCCTTCGACGGCGTCTATCAAGGGGCAAATGGTGGGGGCCGGTGGGGCGGGGGGGAGGGGGGGGGGATCGTTCGTTTGGGGTTTCACGGAGGCGGTGTGCGATGCTCGTCACATATCCTTATTGGATAGATGCAGCAGTACGCTGCAGCTTTTAGAAGTGCACCAACGCTTTGGGACAAAACTACTTGGGATTAGTGTGAATATTTTTATGCTGTATTAAATATCTCGCTCCGAGAGGTAGCAGAAACACGGGTGTTCCAGAAGATCGCCTTCGATGGCGTCTGTCAAGAAGGGGAGGAGGGCGGAGCCTATCATAGCCGCGGGCGTAAACGTACCATTTGCTCGGTGTCTTACGGAGGTGATGTTCGTACAAGTGTGTGTATGCTCGTCCGGGTGTGTGTGTTGTTTTCACATCTAACTGTTGTTTCTACCCTACGACATCAGTACACCCAGAGACCGTGCTGATTGTTCATCCTAGAGAGATACAAATTCTGTGGTCACAGACTGTGAAACGGAGTAAAGCAAACAGTCGCAATTCATCAAGGCAAAGCAAGTGAAGTGCTAGCGTACCGGGTACGAGAGCCCAACAGAACAAGCCAAGACCAAAAAAAAAAAAAAAAAAAAAGGGGAGGAAAAAACAAAAACAGAAAAAAATAAAACAAACAAACAGAACAAACGAAGAAAACAAAACAAAACAAAACATACGACAGGTGGTTCTGAAGAATGTGATGCAAGAAGATCGGAAAGGAAAGAAAAGGTTGCAAGAGAAACAATATACGTGCTGAAGAGGAACAGATACCTGTTGGTGCACGGACAAAACAACACGAAGAAGATAACTGCTGCTGTTTCACGGACAAAAAAACATGAAGAGGAAGAAGATACCTGCATAAGGCCGGTGGGAAAAAAAATAAGGGAGCAAATAAAAAGAAAACAAAGAAAAAAAAGAACGACGACAGCAATCATTATTGTCGCTTTCGCGCTCCCCCCAAGTCAACGAAAACAAAGCGGAAACTATCACTCGCTGTAGAGGGTTCAGGGCTATAGCACCCGCTCCACTTAATTAGTCGAACTGGTGCCTAGCCACACGATCTGCCATTTCGTTTCTGCACTCATCTACAGCTGTATCAGTACGGCTGTCCCCCCCCCCCCGCCCCCCCGGTTTCCCTCGGTTGCTATTCTTGGCATCCTCTGCTGTGAGGCGTTGCAAGCTCTTCTCCCCCTCGCCCCTGTGCCATCTCGTCATGAAGCGGTCCGCCGCGTCGACGATCTCCCGGTGCCAGTGCGTACGAGTATGTACACTAATTCCAAGTATTTTTTGCCTATGCATACAAGGTTTAAAGCGGTAAAAGCCCACAGCTACGGTACGTACTCGTAAGAACTATCACCAAGTGGGCGACCCACGGTGGACTCATGCACGACCCATGGGCGACCCATGGTCGAGGGGGCAATTCCACAAGGCTGAACGGCTTTTCACGTCGAACAGACAATCATTTGCCAAATCATAAACCAGACAGATCAGTAAGTTGCGGACATATTATAAAAATAAAACACACCCCAGCTGTGAGATCGAAGATTTCGTCGAGACTCATCTTTGCAAGCTGTGTGTGATACTCCGATCGCGCGCATTACTGGGTGTGTAAATATATTGCACCTGGAATATCCCACAGATCATCGCGTGGAAACTTGCACCCGTACAGATTACGCAGATCGTACCAGATCATAAAAGATGTGCTTACGAACCCGGGCACGTACCAGATCACAGTACAATGTGCTTACAAAACCGAGCACGTGTCATACCAGATCACAGTATAATGTGCTTAAAAACCTGGGCATGCGCGTAATAACACGACCACACACCGCAGACAACCTACCGCGGAAACACATTCAGGGTATTCAGATCCTGTACATCATCCCCGTTGAAGCTTGTGCAGATGATGCAGATCCGTGAACATGATCGATCTGTACAAGCAGTACAATGCGCTTACAAATCCGGGCACACGCATATGAACACGACCACCCCCTGCCTGTAGACAAGTACCGCTAAAAACACATACAGGTTATTCAGATCCTGTACATCACCCCCCTGGAATATTGTACAGATGACATAGGTCCATGATCTGTACAGAGTCATCCCACGCTAGAGCCGCAGCAGATTTTAAGTAGTTTCTGAGCTCTTAACACGAGGAGCTCACTCAATATCTCACCCAAAAACATGACTTCGAAGGCGTTCGTTCGCGCGTTCTTTTTTGCGCTTGCACTACAACAACTTGCCTGGTAAAATTATTATACTAACCGATAGTTACACACTTGAGGAGCTCAACCGCTCACAAACCTTTAGTCTAACAACTGCAACTCCTACCGTGGGATGACTCGGAGGTATACCTTTTTTTGGCTCTTACACATGATCTATACAATGATCGGATATGTCCGGCTTGTGAATAGGTATATTTACAGTGGTGTCCCGTCCCGCACACATCACACCACTGGACCTCGTTTCACCACTGGGAGGAGCGTTGCAATCATCGCACTTCTGCGCCATGGTGCTCATCCTGTCCCAACTGCTCGCGTAACGCCTCCTCTGTTGTCGCCACACTCAACAAATCATCCCAAACTAATGCCCCGTAGTTTATCTCCCCCTTCCGAAAAACAAATTCCTGCAAAAA